>WAAB01006907.1:452228-482678 GCA_013389865.1 Piaya cayana
GAGAAACTGTGTCAAAGGCTTTGCTGAAGTCCAGGAAGACCACATCCACAGCCTTTCCCTCATCCAGCAGCTGAGAGACTTTGTCATAGAAGGCGATCAGGTTGGTTTGGCAGGACCTGCCTTTTGTAAACCCATGTTGACTGGGCCTGATCACCTGGTTCTCTTGCATGTGCTTCATGATAGCACTCAAGATCACCTGTTCCATGTCTTTCCCTGGCACTGAGGTCAGGCTGACAGGTCTGTAGTTCCCTGGATCCTCCCTGCGACCCTTCTTGTAGATGGGAATCATATTCTTAAGCTGATAACTTCTGGATAAGCCACTTAAAATGGGAATTTACTTTAACTAACTACTAAAATGTTCTGCTCAGTCAGAATTTTTTCCTTCTTTGTGTCCTCCCCTTATGCCTGAGTCACCTGCCTGGAAAATGTCAAATAAGTTATTAGCCTGTGCTACGACTATGAAAACTTCAGTCCACAGGTCAATTTAAAGAACATGGTGGTATGAAGAAGAAAGAACAATTACTAACTGCAATGAATTATGGAAATTAAGTCAGACAATTAAGCCTATTAGGGACTATGTAAGTTTCAGTGCAATGAATACACTGTAAACTACCATAAACAGATGATTTCATTGCTTGTTCAGCCACACTTACTTCAGATAAGTTCTAAGTCAAACAGTAGTTTTTAACACACTATTCAAACTGCAAAAAATGAGAAAATATGTTTCAAAAGTACCTGTTTCAAATATTAAAAAAAAGTAACAATGATGATTCTAACATATCCACTCAAAACAGCTCCTTAAAGAAAGGATGCTCCAATTCAGACAAACTTAACTATGTGCTTAATTCAATTAATCTTAAATATTTCACTAGATATCAGATGTTTTCTAAAACAAGGCCTAGGGACGGAACTTTGGGTAGACCTATACTATTCTCATATGATTAGCTCTCAGTACTGCTTACTTCGGTAATTATGATCTAACAGACAGAGTATTCCTATCTGAGCATAAGAAGAAGTATATGTAATTATCTTACCTGTGGAAAACTTGAAATGAACTGCTTGAGGCCATTATAAGAATAAAATAATTGAATGGTTTGTGTTGGAAGGAACCTTAAAGTTCACCTAGTGCCAACGCCTTTGCCGTGGTTGGAGACATCTCCCAGCAGACCAGGCTGCTCAAGGCCTCATCCAGCTTGAACACTTCCAGAGACGGGCACCTACAACTTGTCTTGGCAACCTGTTCCAGTGTCTCACCTATCTCATTGTGAAGAATTTCTTCCTAATGTCTGACCTAAATCTTCCCCCTTCCAATTATGTGCTATTCCCCCTTGTCCTATCACTACATTCCCTTGTAAAATGTCCCTCTCTGGCTTTATTGCAGCTTCCCTTCAGGAACTGGAAAGCAGCTAAAAGGTCTACTTGGAGTCTTCTCTTCTTCAGGTTGAACAACCCCAACTATCTCAGCCTGTCCTCATAGCAGAGGTGCTCCAGCCCTCTGATCATCTTCATGGCCCTTCTCTGGACCAGTTCCAACAGTTCCATATCCTTTTTTTGTTTTGGATTCCAGAACTGGACATAGTACTCTAGGGGTCTCATGAGAGCAGAATAGACAGGGAGAATCACCTCCCTCAACTTGCTGGCCCCAATCTTTTGATGCAGCTGAGGAAATGGTTGGCCTTCTGGACTACAAGCATGCATTGCCCATTCATGTTGATCTTCTCATCAATAAACATCCCCAAGTCCTTCTGAACAGGGTTGCTCTCAATCACATTGACCCCAATTCTGTATTGAAACTGTGGATTGCCCTGTCCCAGGTGTAGGACCTTGGCCTTGTTTAACATCATGAGGTTCATACAGACCCACTTCTCCAGCCAGTCTTGGTCCATCTGGATGACATCCGGTCCTTTTGGTGAGACAACTGCACCACTCACCTTGGTGTCATCTGCAAACTGGCTGAGGGTGCACTTGATTTCTCTGTCTGTATTATCAATGAAAATATTAAGCAGTACTGGTCTCAGTACAGACCCCTGTTGAACATCATTTGTCACAGAACTCCATCTGGAGTCCATTGAACACTACTCTCTGAATGTAAGCATCCAACCAATTCCTTATTGACCAAACAGTCCACCCACCAGATCCCTATCTTTCCAATATAGACAGAAGGCTGTTTTGGGGGACTGTGTCTAAGGTTTTACAGAAATCCAGCTAGATTTACATTCCATGTAAAATAAATCAGAACAAACTTGTGGCTAACGTCTGGATGCTGTCTCCACTGTGTGTGTGATTTTTTTAGCCATAAATTTCTCCAAAATCATACATTTTTCATATAAGATACTCAAAAGCACTAAAAAAAATGGAACCTATTGCTTAATGTTCCATTAAATTTTATATGTACCATAAAACAGACATACTCTGGATGGGGTTCTTAATTTAACTATGGGATTGTCATTCAACTTTATTTCTGGAAATAGATATCTACCCACTTTTATGAGCATGATTTTCATATCCGCTCGGTATCTGCACCTCCCACTGACTTTATTAGAAATTGTGCATACCCACCATATCTGCTAATTCAAATGATAAGAACCTGAGTGATTAGAAACAGTTGTCACACATCTCACAAATTGTCATTTGCTATGATACCACAACACAATGATCTCCAAACCCAGTGATTTGTGAAGGTAGCTCACCTTTATGGTCAACAACAGTCTGTATCTTCACATGTAGCCTGGCTTTGGACTACGATACATATACAGCAAGTCATTATGTTAATTACAGTGTATTTTTTAAATTTTTCATTTTCAGCCCAGAAAGGGCCATACTAATCAAATAGTGTGACTATTTCTGTAATACAGATTGTATCTTTACCCAGAAAATTCTGCATCAGGCTCAAATTTTTGTTTAAGCTAAAGAGTCTGGAAAGATTTCTAATAAAACTTGTAAATAGCTACTACTAATGCCATCATGTGGCTTGCCATCTCTAAACGTATTCTGACTTACCTTCATGCTTACACCAGTATTGTTAGGTCAGTTATTACATTGTTTCTGCTAACCTGTTATCTATTCACTTACAGGCATCATTTAATTATCCAGTGTATGATGCACAACTTAATGCTGATGGCATTCTAGGATACATCAAGTTGATTACCTTCTCTATATATTTAAGACAGTTTCTTTTTGTAATCCAGTGCTGCTGGCATTTGCAAAAAAGCAATTGTCTTTGCTTTCAGCTTTCCAGAGTTTTGTTTCAGATAAATATGCAGTCATCAGTGATAAACAACCTAACATCTTTGCTTATTGTAAATCTGTCCTGCCAATTCTATGAGGCAGTAATTCACTGTTAAGAAGTGATAGATCCTAAATTCCCCATGAAATCAAATTTACATAATAAATGGACATACTTTAAGCTTGTGCGCTTATATTGCACAGAAATAGTGCAGCATAGGTTATTGGATTAATTTTACCTGTAAAAACCAGCTAAACTAAGTGTTACAGTAAGAAAAAAAAATGCTTATGCTGTAATACATTTTGTTGACAAAGCAATCTCTTTGGCATTGCCACATTCCCTACTACAAGGAGAAAGATACAGAATAAAATTTCTTCTTCAAAGCCAAAGTCATACTGATAGGGAATTACTCAAAATTCAGTGACCATATACCTAAGAATCAAGTAATATGCATTCTATGAACACCCTAGAAGTTTAGTTACAGCTGAAAATTAAAAAAATACATTGCCGCTGTGGATACATTTGCAAATTTTGCTGCCAACAAGACTCCTTAAACCTCATATGTGCATCTTTACTAATCATTAAAACTGAACTGCAGCTAACGTGCTGTGCTGTACTGAGGTTATCAGCCAAATTGTGTGCTGCACCTTTCTGTTTCCTATATGACTACATAAACTTTTGGGGTTGGAAGCACTTTCCAGCTCCTGGGTCTGGGAGTTTGCCATGGATACCTGCAAATTCCATGCTGAGGTCAAAACTTTTGGACACAATATTTCCCTTTATCTCCACAAACTTCTGATTTCTATAGAAGTAAAATGTAAATGGTTAATTTGAGGGATAAAACGCATCAACAGCCAAAAAAATTATATACCCTGATTGTCTCCTGAAGCTCGTGACATTTTTCCTTAGTGAGAACTGTTACCAGCCACGCATATCCCACTGGTTCAAGCTGTTCATAGGACAGTACAGGTTGGCCCTCAAGTAGTCTCTAGTTCAGTCTTTAGCTCAGAACAGGGTGAGCTGCAAGGCTAGACAGATTAATCAGGGTTTTGGTCAATTTGGTCTTGAAAACCATAGGACTGTATATATTTCTCGGGCATATCTTTATCCTGAAGCAATTTCTTTTTATACTTGGTCATTTCTCTGTTGTTTTAGCAAATGTCTCTGTTGTTGCCTAGTGTCTCTTGTTCTCCTATTTTCCACTAAACATGGCATGGCTTCATCTTCTGATGCCCTCCCTGTGGGTACTGGAGGGCTGCTATTTGCACCCCCTGAAGCCATCCCTGCTCCAGGATGAACAAACCCAGGTCCCTTAGCCTCTCCTCACAAGGCAAACACTGCGACCATCAACCATTGTAGTGGCCATGTATGGAACTCAGTACAGTTTATTGGAGTCTTCCCTACTGAAAAGCCCAAACTGGGCAGATACAGGCTTAGTATTCAAGACGCAGCCTGGTGAGTGCTGAGTATAGGCTTCACAGAGTGGTGAGAACTGAGAAAAAAGATGATGTCAAAACATCTCAATGGAAGAATAAAACCTCTCTTGTTAGTACACAGGGCCATAAAGAGGGGGCAAATCTAAATCTGATTCCTGTTTCAGGAAAGAAGATTGTTAGAAGTCAAGAATTGTGTTGTGCAATGCAGATCAAGCTCACATTGCTTTACAGATCCCATGCTCAGCTAGTGCTTACAAGGGCAAATACTGGAGCCGAGGCTGTTGATTACAACACATTCATGTCATTGCTGAACCTGGAAGAGATTCATAAAATGTTCTTGATTAGTAGTCAAATCTGGCATACGTATTTTCTCTGATTCCTTAAGAAACACCTACCTGTATGTATTGATGACTGAGAAATCAGTCCCTTCTGTATAATTGTATGTCTTTCCCAATGTGCTGTGTAAAATAAAAATTACTTTACTCAAATATTTCTTACACATGTATATTACTATAAGTAACTTATATTATGGGATGAGGTGAAGATTAAATCAGGTAGGTATTGTGCTATGCCAGGCTCCACAAAGTAGAGTACAACATAGTCCCTTCTTTAAAGGGGTTTCTGCCTAAAAAACAATTTGAAACTAACATATGCAACCAGCAGGCAGTAGGAGAAGAAGGTAAACATAGGTTTCCAGTATAGATTAGCTGCTTGATTATTTTATTTTTTCTTTTTCTTGTATTTAATGTAATCCTGGTAAGATTTATAAGTGGTTTAAAATGATGAAAAAAATCCCAAACCAAACAAACCCCCCAGCAACAACAGATAGTAGCTTTCATTTTCTTTCTCCTTTATTAATACTTCATCATTAATAAAAAAAGTGTATTTAAACAATTAATCTTTATCAAATCAAAATTTGATAAAGAATTTACAATTTTGTTAGAAATCAAAAGGGAAATGTATTTGCAGTGTGGTATCACATAAGTCTCCATCTCTAAAAGCAGAAGTACTGGCAATTGTAACAGTAATGTTGCCGTATTTACATGCTGACATGACTCTCATTGTGCTTAATGAAGTGTAGGTAGGATTTCTTTGCAGTATTTTTGTAAACCTGCAAGTCAATTAAACAGTGAGAAACTGATTAAACTAAATTTTAGTGCAAGTAGAATGTCCATTGATCACAATGACTTCAGTAGCAGATGAACTATAATTTGAAGTCCATGTACAGCAAACAATGTCAGATATTTTGCAAGCTACAGTACTACACATTTCATATTCTAGAATACTGCTGTGGTATGAAATATCTTTCTTTTTCTCTCTCCACTCAAGCTTTCCAATAGAGTAGATAGTCTGAATGCCGATTTGGACATACTTGAATTATCAGTACTGATTTAAACAAAAATCTGATTAGAAAACTTTTTCATTTCATTTTAAATCTAGGATTGCAAATCCTTTTTGTACTGGATCAGAGACAGCAATCACTCTTACCAATTCTATACTTCCAGTGCTCTCCTGACTTCATGTAAAACATGCAGAGAGATTAATCTGTGGAAGGCCGAAGCAATAAGTGCATTTTTTTTAATTGTTAAACTCTGACAATGTTCTTGAACAGAACAGGTGTTGTATCTCTTTAAGTTAATTCTCCCACTCTTAAACCTAAGTAAAGATTACGGGGTTAGTGACAATGGGCCAAAATGCTGAATTTATACATTGCTATTGACACATAAAACTTTTTTAAAAGAAGTTTCCAAGTTCACTTTTTGAAAAGTGGCATTAAATTGAAGTCTGCCTATCCATACTGCTGTTTCATGTGTTGTAAATATTATTTCTGCAGAGCAGAAGGTCATTACTAAGATTAGAAAGTGAACCCAGTATCCCACTGGTTTATCTTTACTCAGTGAAGCAGGTTTTACTGAATAGGATTTTCAGAGAGATAGAGAATACTAATAGCTAATACTGTATTTATTCCTATGAAAACATGATTACAGTATACCAACAGTGAGAACATTAGCTTAGAAAGTGTTTTGAATACATTGATTATAAAAAGGAACTATTAAAATTTATCCTATCTTCATCTTAACTATTGTCATTTCACATCTTGCCCTGAACAAAGACAGCATACTAGCAACCCTGCATTCAGAGAAAAATATCATACATTAAATCTTAATATATTCTAGTTCTTTCCTCAGTAATGGAATGGTCCATTGATTAGTTGAGCTAGTACAGCTGATTTATATTGGTTCAACTATACCAGTAAGAGCACTGAGGATTGCTTTATCTCCTTTGCTGTTACCTGTAATTAAATTAATAATCACTGTAGAAAGGTTATGGAATATTCTGAATGGAACTAGCCCCGTGTAGATTTACATGCCTGTGATATTGATGATGAAATGTGAGCAAGTCATTATCTCTCCTGTTCTAAAAAGTGGAAGGAACTGGTATCTTGTAGATATTCTTAAATATCTGCTTCATGATATACCTTTTTTTGGTGATGTCTGAAGAAGGATTGAGACTCATTTCACCTTGCATGACTCTTTTTCATCCTACTCGGGCACAAAAGTCAATGGAAATTTTTGCAAGTAAATAGAATCTTATCTTATTCACTAAACATGAAGGAGAGCTGGAGGTCCCAGTAGCATACACAGGCACAGTAAATACAGTTGCAGTAATGGGAATATCCTCACACGGGGTCAGTGAACCCCACAGTTGCAGAATGTAGAAAAGTCCTTAAGCTTTTCTAATATAATTCTTTGTTTTATGCTACCTATACACTTTTTGCTCTTCAGCTGTCATTGGCCTCAGTAAAGTACGTCTGATCAAAACTGAAAAGCCAAAAGGAGACAAACTAACAAGAATCATTAAAAATATTAAACCTATTTCTCTAAATATTGTCATGTGAAAGTAAAATTGTTGTTCATGTAGGAACTATATTTTAATATAAAGATCAGCATTAACTTCATTGAGACTTGAATGGGCTGCATCAGATATGACCTTCAACTACCACAACTCTTAAATACATGTTTGATTTTACATATGCAAATAATATTCTTGACTCAGGGATACTGTTTATATTCTTAAACAAGTTCACACATGCTTTCTAGATTTAGGCCCAAGTATTCCAAGCACAGAATCTAAAGGATAAAACCAGGCAAAACTTTGTTACTTTTCCATAAACTTAACCTCTGCTCTACCAGCTGCTTAAGTAATGGAATGATCAATAACTATTTAAAGTTTTACCCAGGTTAATCATTACACAAAAGCAAGTTGCAGATTAAGTGAAATGCCTGCCTGAGATATGTGCCTGCACTTTTCACATAGCTAGAGATAAACCTTCAACTGTGACATTTAAATTAGTGAACCTAAGTTGAGAATAAACAGTTCTGTAAGTAGAAAGCTTTTTCTAACACTTCTCATCCCTCCTCAAATACGACAACAGTAAAGCTTATCTTATAGGCTTATCATAAATGCACTCTATTTTTTTCCACTTAGGAGATCTTTACACCATTAGTAACAGGTTCTCCTTATGTAAATGGCCACATAAATACTTCTAAAACTCTGTTAAAGCAATCACCATTCAATAGCTTTCTGTATTCATTGTGATGACAGAAAATCTTCTCTTCTATTTTCTTTCCTTTTCATGTTCATGCTTTAGAATCAAATTTTCTGGCTATTAACATCTCATATACTTTGAATTTCTGAATTCTGTCCCACTTAGACCTTTCTAGTATTCGTGATGTGATTTCCTAGCTATTGCTGTCAGACCTTGTTTATGATTCTCTTAAAATCATTAGAATAGAGAACATAATGTGCCACCCGAAATCTATGGCATTGTATTGAAAATATCTATGTAATGTGATGTTACACTCCTCTATAGAATCCATAGCAAGTCAGACACAGAAATTCAAGGAAAATGAACAAAACTATGTTAGTTACTGGCATGATATGAATCTGTTCTCATGAGAATTTTTTATTCAGAGCAATCTTTATTTTATGATTTAGTGCCAGTCTTCTTCAGGATTTTATAACAGGGCTTGTACCTGTTACAAAAGGAAAAATATCAAATTAAACAAAGAACAACAAAAACAATAACTAGAATTCAGTCTCAGGATCTTCAAGGCTAATTTAGACATTTATCATTTATCCTGCCCTGCATCCTTCAAGTATAGTGAACTAAATCCTAAACAAATAACAGGTGAATAAACTCCTCTTTATTCCCAGCCTTCTAGTTTAATCTCTTGCTTAAACTTTGCATTTTAGTTATTTATTTAGCGTTGTCTGGAAGGGACCCCTAGGCACAAAAGAATAAGTAAATCCCATTCAACAAGCACAGATTTCTGACGTTTTATTCCACTAGTTCATTGCCATCATGCCACATAATCATCCAAATGGTTACAGGTGTTCAGTCATGGTTTGTTTCTCCTTGGAGGCATTGATAAATGACAGAGTAAGGAGTGCTCTAAATCCAAAGAAATTAGGATGCCATCACTGCATCCAAAGGATTAAAGACAGTACTTTGGTATCTCTACTTGTCTCCATAGCATGTATATCAGATGACAGCTTAAAATCCTGTGTACTGATGATGTCTCAGAAATTCAATTAAAATGTATCTTGAAGCACCTTCTGTCTTCAGTAGATACGCACATGATACTCACTGTCATTAACATATACACCATGTAAACGATATTGCAGTTCTTCCTTTCCGAATTCTTTCTCAGCCATGGGACATTAAGTGACATAGTCCAGCACTATTTTGCATGTGGCTTCCCTGTCATGGAGCTTAAGTTTGTTTGGTAGTATGAAAACTGGCCATTAACTCCCTTATTGCTTTGATGAAGAACAGTTGTAGTCTTATTTTAACACAGTAGTACAGATATAATCCCAGCGCCTCATTCATTTCAGAGGGAATCCACTAAGTGCCATCAGTAGAGATCAGTTTTTGCAGGACCAGAGCCAAAGCTGCTTAAACATTTGCAAAAATGGTTGTTAGCAAATCGTCCAGTTAATGATTTTTACTACTCTTCAAATACATTACTTAATGGACATTATTTAATTAGTTAAATTTCCATATGAAGCAAGTTGTGTTAAATTATTTATTCAATGTAGCAAAGACGACTTCATTTAATAATATATCTGTTACCAAAACCAGTCCATCCAGCCCTCATGATAGCCATTTCTTATGCTTCAGTACTTCATTCATATGTCAATACTGCTATGAACTGGAAGAGGTCCTATCACAGCTGGTCACTGATTCAGCTGAGTCCCCTTATCAGACTTCATTTGGCTTTTATAGTAACTTGCCTCTGTCACAGCTGTAACAGGGGAATTATTTATATTCAGCAGGTATGGAGTTTAAGAACAAGTGATCATTACATTGATTGAACTTAACATGAGGGTCAATAGATTACTTTTACTTTTCCAACAGTTTATATTTGCTCATGTCCTGGTATAGCAGCATTTTGGTGTGACTTCAATGCCCATAACTGTACAATGCAATGCCAAGCTGATATTTTTCATAAAGTTTTTGTAATAGATTTTGTGTCTGGCCTAAATTATCCAGAAAAGCAAAAGAATAAAACTGATAAAAAAATTAATTCTATAGTAAATAACAGCTCTGTATTAGTAAAAATGTATACATAAAATCTATTATAATCCCCTCATTAAAACAAATTAGTTTTGTACTCTTTTATAAGGTAATAACCCATTAATATTGTTGTTGTTGTTGTTTGCTACTTATATTGCAATAGCACCAGGATACTTATCAGAATCAGGGTCATACTTTTTAAGCACAATATAAATAATTTTTCAAGGACTTGCTTGATTTAGACTCTGACTGCTTCAGATTTTCATAGAAGCAGGTGTTCTGAATGCTATTTTAAAATTGCTTCCGTGGCTGGGTATGAATATTTGCCTGAAATCTGAGGATCATTGGAAGGAAGGGCAAAATCTGTTTAACAGGACTTTTCAGATAATTGGAATCTCAGGTTATTTCTACAGTTATTTACCTATCCTGTGAGCACAACAAAAATTCTTTGTAGCAGGCTTTGTCTTCATCTACTGTAAATCAATGTAATTTTGTCAGTCTTTCTCAAATATGGTCATGGTCTGGTTTTGTTTCCGGGGATGAAATAGCCCATTGATGTCTGGGTTCAGATTCTAGTTGTCTAAACTACAAATCAAGACTGAGGTTTCTAGCAAAATACTTGGAACATGTCTGACCAACGCACACTACCTTACCAACTGACATATCAGAAACTTCATTCATTTCCAAACCAAATCTATGAGTTTGGGGGGTGTTCCCATCATCCTGCACTTACATTTACATATTCTAGTCATCTTGAATGCTTTCTGTTCTGAAGTTATTTTTTTCATTTATTAATATCTATAATTACAGGACGTGTATAATATTCTACATGTCACAGCCCACAGTCTGCTCAGTGACTATTGTGTCCCAACAGCGAATGTTTGCAGGATGACTGAAGGTGGATCTAAGTTAATGCACTGTGTTATGAACTATGATGGCTAAGGTGCCAACATCCATTTCTTCTTTCTAAGGAGGTTACTGATGCAGAATCCTCTGGGAGAACAGTATGAAAGGCTTAGAGTGGAAACATCACAACTTCTTACCTAAATCCAGCAATGTTTGTATGTCAATGTCCTCAGATTTATAGCTGAGACTTTATAAATAAAGCAGAACAGTTTGCCTATAATTAGCCTTTTTCAGAGTGCATGCATAAAATCAAAGATTTAAAAAGAAATAGCTCTCATTTACAGCAGTCCAAAATATTGTCATTCCACTGTGAAAACAATAAGAAAGTAATTTAACTAATAATTATAGCCTGTCAAGGACAGGATACTTTCAGGAGCTGAATTCTTTAGATCACTGCATACTTTTGTGGGCACAATTATTATTTTATTGATGTTGTTCAAGATTTTTACCTTGGTTAAGCTTGTTGTGATTGGCATTTATCTTCCATTTGTTATGCTAAAACTAACATTGTACCTAATGTTATATCTGCCATGTATGCATTATACTCCAGTTTGTGATGTTTTCAACATTATCATTGTGGCTTATTACAAAGAATAAAGAATATAAAACAGTTCCTAGGTTTGTATATAATAATTAAAGCTTATTCAGGGAGGTATGGACTTTTCAAGTGTATTCAATGTCTTCCATATTGTGCAAGTACCCTGTTCTATCAGAAACCTATTTTTATTGGATTATACATTGTTCATAACATTAGACTTAGAAAAAATTATGTAATATTTTTGCAGATCCTCTGCAAAACACTGTAAAGCATAACATTTTGATCTGTTTACAGTACTCTCCATTGGCTAGATGGATGCCCCTAAGATCCTTCACATAGACCAGGAAAAAAAGAAGAAAGCTGAAACTGTCGAAAATATAAGCTTAGCTGTCTGAAACAAGGAAGAATTTTTCCATTTATTTTCATGTACTTTGTCACCTTGGAGCTGCAATGTGTCCATTGTTTCTTTTGTCTACATTTTTTTAACATTAGCACTAGATTTATTCAAATAATTTTTCCCACTGGTGTTGTTAAGGGGTTTGGTCTATAAATAACAGCAATAATTGAGAATGCCAATTCTAATATCTAACTAGCATTAAATGGGTCGGTTTCTTTCTCACTGGTCACAGTTCAAAATTAAGTATCGGAACTTTCAGAAACTCACCTGGTTCATGATTGTCTCTGGAGTTGTTTTGTTAGGAAAATGTTTTAAAAAGAGTAGGTAGAGACATAATTTTAAAGCAATCTCACCACCATGTAATAAGAAAGAAAAAGTATTTCCACACTGCAATTGGTTTAGTGGTATATTTCTGTAATCCAATCATAACTGAATTTTCTGACTCAAAATGCAATGGGCCAGATGTTTTGCAGTGGTGCAAATTGATGCAGGTACTGTAAAGATACCATATTTTGTTCAGTTTGGGTGTAAGAAATGTCTGAAGAAAAACAAGCAATTAGGCAAAAGAAGTAAAAATAAACCAATAATTTAGAGACATTTGTTCATCCACTTATATTTAATCTTTGACAGAGTTTGCAAGGCATGACACAACAAAGTCAGTGTATTGCATTTATAATCATATAGTAAGTATATTTCACAATCTGTTGAGTACATTTAAAATTTTTTGGAAGACATCCAAGCTCTTATAAAAATGATATATCTCTCATTAGAATTTTGAAGATGTCAGCCATTTTTATGTAGGGTAATAGAAAGTAATATGCCAATGGAAATAGTGTACTGCTGTGCGTCGGAACAAATATAATTAACATTGTGCCAGATACGTGTCCTCATGAACTCCCATGAGGGATTGGAGAAGTAGACCTTGTAGTCAATTATTGAAATTGGAAGTGCTCTGTACATCAGATTTGAGTGCACCAACAGCAACTTTCACATAGGACTATGAGAAATACTGCTTGTGCATGCTTGTGGGGCGAGCATTAATAAGCAGACATATACACAACATTATCCATGTCTTTTTCTTGTTTGCTGAATGTAATTTTTTCCAAGAGAAATTAACAAGCTCTACTGCTTCTACATAATAAATACACATTTAACTAAAAGTCTTAGAAAGCAGAAAAAGATATTACTGATGTAGATGTTTATCCATTTGTGTTCACTAGATTTCTAGAAGAGGGATAATTAACATGAAAAGTGACATAGAAAAAAAACTGGAAAAGGAGTATATACTAATAGATTTTAATTTGGCCCATCTTGGGTTATTCCAAGTTCTAATTATTTCAAGTAAAAATTAATGGGATCAACACATTTCTTATATTTTTTTCTGCTGCTCTTCTGCGTAAATCTCAACTGCACAGATTTTTTCTGATGACTAATGACCTTGAATATGAATTGGTGAAATTCAAAATTGATTCATAATTTCTGCAGGAGAAAGTTCAGAATACAATATATAAAAGGTATCCAATGAACTCTGCATAAAGATCTTACACGGGGATATGCAGAGAACGTAGCAAGGTATATTTTTAGCAGATTAAAGGTGCAAGGGTGCAGATAAATTGGATTGTGACAGAAAAACAAGTCAAAGTAAAGCAAAAATTGCTCAATGACATTTTTTATTTCTTTTTTTAATTTCTACAAGTTTTTTAATACTTTTGAGAGCAATGTAAAATGCAATATTCTATGTAACTCAGAAATAATTCAACAGAGGCAGCGGCTTTTTAAACCTCTCCATCTTCCTTTATGTCCATGTTTAATCTATCACATGAAAGACCATCTGTTAGCAGAAGATTGTAATTTTCAGGTTGGTTCGCCTCTAGGGGTATTTAGGTCCCAGTCTCTATGAATGCTGTGATTCTCTTTGTCTGTACTTGAGTTCCCCTCTGGTGAAAAAACAAGGTGAAGAGCCTGAAGTCTGGGTAAACAGCTTTCAGGAAGTGAAACAGTGTTGGAAATGTTGGATACAGCAATTTAGATCATAGTGTCTCATGACAGAATAGAAGGATGCTCATGTAAGCCTGCTAGTAATACATAACATAAATGTCTCTCCAGAACTGAGATGAGATATAAGGCTCTGGAGCTTTTAAAAAGGTAATAATGGGAAACATCTATAACCTCTGATATAAGGTGTTTAAAACCTGCTGTCATTACAGGAAAAATATAAATCAGGTGTACATCTGATTTATCAGGGAACTTATTTTTAAACTCCCTATCATCTTCATTTCCCTTTTATTCTTGCTTTTGCTATTGCAATTGCCCTTTTCAGCAATACCCAGGTTTAATTTTTTTATCTGATGTTCTCAGTGTCAGTGAAATGCAATTTAAACAGTAATTGGTATGGATTTGCACGGATACAGTGAGAACAGGTTTTAAAATAATGAACTTACATGTAAGTGATGAAGAGCAGAATTTTGAAGAAGCTTGAGAATCTGGGAACACAACTCGGGAAAAAGATCTATCCAAATTTTGTCTTCAAAAGAATAGATTCTTAAAAAGATCCTTTAACAGATTCATATGCTTTTCAGAGACACATGCAAACACACCTACTTATTACTTATGATTTAAGACTTAAAAAAAGCAAAGGCTTAAGAATGACTTTGAATGGTAGGATTTTTAACTTACAGAATATCCATTTTGATATTAAATTTACACATGTTTATGTTAAAAGACACACTTTATTGTGTCTTTATTTTAATATCAAAAGACAGGAAGTGTTTGAAGCTCTTGCTCATTCTATTTCAGTTCCTGTTCCGTCTGAGACATTGCTGTTGTACTTAGACTGTGGCTCTCTGTACCGTAGTTCTCCAGCCACAGGAGCCATCCCACCCTTCAAGGAGTGTTTTGAGGATAACTAGATTAAACATTGTAAAGTTCAAGATCATATGCAAATTATCAAAATTGAGAGAAAGAATTCAAACACTTTCACTGGAAATAATTGACTATGCTATCAGTGTGCAAATCAGGGTTTCCATAAACAAAATAGTGCATGAATACACATATATGTATATATGTTCATGTGTATCCACATATATATATATTGAGAGGGAAAGCAGGTATTTAAATTGAGCAGACAAGAAGTCTAGCATTTAAATCTGTCTCAAATGACATTGGTTTATATTCCATTTCATTTTGATTTCATTTTTCCAAAACAAAGTGTTTCCTCCCTGAGCAAAATTGATAAAAGAGGTTTTAGACATAAAGTGGTAGGATCCTTCCAAGGTCATCAGCTTGTGAGAGCTCCACCACCTGTATTTTCCCAGTATTCCTCAGATCTTTTCTACTGTTTGATTTTCCACTCTCTGCAGAACTGTTTTAGATCCAGCTGTTAGAGTTTGACCAGGTCTCATAACCCAGCTTTGAAAATGAGCATGGTAATGGGAAAGAGCATGCTGGTAAGAAAGTGTTTTGAAAAGTTTTAGAGGATATTTACAGCTGTGGTATTGCTGGAATACAAGCTGCACTGGGTTGAGGCACAATAGGGAAGCTTATATGTGTATGAGTCTATGAAAGAGATTGAACTATGTCATTCAGTAAATCTCATTGTAGACAAGATCTTAGAAATCAGATTATTGAAAGAGATTCCAGAAGCATTTAGAATTAACTTTAAGTATTTCAGAAGAGAAAACAAAGAAACTGAAACATTGTCTACCTCCTCCATCTCCAAACATTTAATATGTTGGCTAGGAACTGGAAAAGCTTCCACATTTTAAGCTTAAATCTGAAATTCTTTTAAAAAATCAATCTTAAAAAAATGAATTTGCTGATGCTGCAGATTCTTGCTACTGTTGAAATTTTTGGATGAGTTGATCCAGTAGAAGACAGTCGCAAGATTAATCCATTTCTAAATTGTGATCCCTTCTGTAGTTATGCAGGCAGGTAGCTGTTGCTATTAAATATTTCTTCATATCAGCTTGCACTAATTGCGATCCAGTTTGCAGCAGTTTTTCTCTCTTATAATCTGAATTGAAGCAGTGAGTTGTTTTCTGTTTCTTTGCTGTTGTTTTTTTCCTTCAGCAGTGATAGAAACTAGAAAAACAAATAAAGTAAAAACAATTTCAAAACAAGCAAAACTTCCTCTAGGAAAAGAGCACTCTAAATTGGTTTCAGTGTTAGAGATGGAAGCGGTAATACTGTGTTTTTTTAAGATTCCCATTATAAGATGCTGTATTCTGCCAATAATATAGTGTTATTGTATTTTAAATAACAGTTGCAGGCATAATTACATTATTTTTATATATATTTTAATTCAAGTCAAAATTATTTGGATATTTCTGAAATCTAAGCTTGAGAGAAAGAGGCTGCTTTGTTCATATTAAACAAAAGAAATCTTTCCTTTGAAAGAAAGTAAAAATTATCTGACTGAAAAGGAAAAAGCCTTTATATCAGGGATATGCCTTTGGCCACCCTCAGGAAGGGCTGCACAGATTTGTCTGGGTTTCAAGTCTGTCTTGAGTTAACAAGTCAAATGTGAAAACTCAAAAAAAGACATTAAATGCAACAGTTGCTTTTATCTGAGCTTGAGCTTGTTTGTTTAACATTTGCTAGTTCAATCTTCTTGAAACTGTAGTAATCTTAGGGACATTGGGGTTGGCAGATCTGCTGCCCAGGGACTCCAGCACTATTCTCTTTCAGTCAATGATCATGGACTAAGTCAAACATTTAGGGCAAACCCATAAGACCCTCACGTCTACAGACATATGCCAACTCATGTATGCTCTTGCTTTGTATTGACACACCACATAGGATTTCTGAAGAAGTTTTTTCATCTTTTTTTTTTTTTTTTTAATAGAAGTCAAGATGCTTAATATATTGCATTGTACTTCCTTCCTGATCTGGATTTTTGCATACCTTATCTATCATACCATACAGGAAGAGCCCATTTTCCATAAATACATCTGTTTTTGTACTCTTTCTTTTGCCTTTGCTATTTAGCAAGGCAGTTCACCTTTAAGTAAACTCTTTACCTTGTATGAACATTCTTGCTTGGGCAGTACATCTTCTTGCCGAATTTGTCTTCTGTAGAACCTGCTTTGACTAATTCTTTAGAAAACCCATATACAATCATACCTATGTGAATCTCCTAGCAGGAATTCCAAACCTACCATCACAACCACAGACAGTGAACCTGTCCATCCTGTAGTCTGGATAATTTGCTCCTGGCCCTCTCTCAGGCTCTTGCTCAAACAGTATAAAGAGAAACTCAAGGCAGGAGAGTGAGGGAGGAATAAGATTGTATTAATGAATAAATACAAATGAAAATAATATTGGGGAGGAAAATAAATAGGATTGACAGTCAGAAAACAGAAAATTGAGCTAATCAAATATGAGATAGAATCACAGAATCATAGAATCATCAGGTTGGAAGATACCCACTGGATCAGCGAGTCCAACAATTCCCACCAATCTCTAAACCATGCCCCTCAGTACCTCATCCACCCACACCTTAAACACCTCCAGGGAAGGTGAGTCAACCACCCCCCTGGGCAGCCTGTTTCCTTTCTATGGTTCGCTTTTAAGACATCTCACTTCCCCCACATGCTCAAAGCTCTACACCAGCTAAGATAACAGATAGCAAGAATCCTACAGGGTGCAAGACCATCACTGAAACAGTATAAAACAGTCTAAAGCAGGGAAAAAAAGCTGAACAAGATTTGCTGTAGAGAATGAGACTGGAGTCTGATGTGTGAGCAATTGCATCCATGACCTGGTGAAGACACAAAGTATAGATTTAGACTGGTTTGACAAGAAAAACAACATGAATCACGGAAGCAGTAGAGGAAATGGCATCTGGTTTGCTGGAAAAGAATGAGCACTGAGATTACATGTCTGTCTGAGGTAAAGAGTAAAACTGGAACATAACACGGCAGACTGGAAGTGGAACAGTTCGGGAATCTTAGGTAGAGTGGAACATATAAAGTATTGTGGGAACTCAGTACAAAAGCAGTCTGTGAAAAGGAGATATTAGGAATAGTAAAACAGATAAACAAGGAATTTTTTTTTGTGTGTTAGTAGTTTCAAAAACCTCAGAGACATCAAACTCTCCACATTGAAACCAAGACTATGTGAAGAGGAAAATAGAAGAAAAGAAGAGTCCAAGAAATGTCAGAATGTGATTAAAAAGTACAAAGTAAAAGAACTCAAGATTTCTGTGAACAGAAACTTTTGCTAGAATCCAGGAAGGTGACTTGTTTTTTTAATTACCAATTTCTTCTATCAGCAAATTGCTTCTCTCTACTGATAGAAACACTTCATGTGAGAAACAAAGTTTTTGGTTTTTTCTTGTGCACAAAACATAAAACCCTTTAAATGCTATCTCTTAGTTACTCCTTTTGCCCAGGACACACGGGGAAGCACTGTGATGCCCTGAGACAGAGTATCTCTACTTTCAGGTTGCAGTTGAAAGAAAAACATGTACAGACACACAAGACATACAGAGATACATACCTACATATAAGAAAACAACTTAAGGGACAAAATTCCATGGTAAATTTTTTCAAATAGTATTAATTCAGCTTCCTTACACATATGCATCATGATATAGTCTTTAGTGATGTGATCATTTCCACAGGAATCTAGTGCATTTAGTGCATGAGGCATGTTCAAAGAGTAAATCGTGTCCTGTTATTAAGAGGTTGGTTGTAACTAAAACAAGACATCAAAAGAAAAGGGAGGATGTCCTTGTTGAGAATTTTGAATATGATTCCGAGAAATTTAATTCCTTCCTTCTCTCTTTACATCTATGTGATTTTAAATATGTCATGCAAACCAGACTTTTCTGAAGTCATCTCCAATTGCGTGTCCTCATGTCCAGCGTAAGACACAAGCACCTATGAGAAAGCCTCTACTTTCAGAACTCAAACAAACATACGAGAGCATGAACTTGAAAAATGTGAAGAGCTGTATAACATCAGCTTCTCAGGAAAATGAAATACGTGTCCCAAGGAGGCACCTTAATGTACATGCATTCCCTGACCTTTAACATCTTACCTTTCTTTTAACATCTTACCTTTCTTTTAACATCTTACCTTTAAAACACCTAACACTTCTTCCTACTCTGCACTCCCTTTTGCAAATTGGACGTTACAATGCCTTGATTAAAAGAGGTGTTGTAGAAACAAATTCAGGGATGTCTGTGAAGTGATCAAACATTAATCTCCAGTACTGAACACCATAAGAAGTACTAACCTTAAAAATAATATTCTGCCTTTGTGTAGAGTAGGGATCCTTGGTAGCAGACAAACCCTGGTATATTTGGCCTTTTTCACTGATAACTACACTTGGTTAACCTAAACTACAGTTTAGACCGTCAAATGTGTAACCATCTTCTATAATCTGCATTGAGCAATAAGGGGCCCTTAAAAAATAAGAATACATAATCATGTAATTACAGTTAAAATCCTAATGTAAATATACAAGAAGGCTGAATAAAAGTTGCATAGCTAATCTTAAAGGTACTTTTTCAAAACTCTGAGCAATGGATATCTTAATACGGTTCTGATATGCATTTAAGCATATGCATTTAAGCATAGAAGAGGTATTTATAAGCTACATGAGCGTGTGCCTTGTATATCCTTACAGTTTTTTTTTCCACTGGTGTTTTCGTCATGCTTCCTTGCTGCTTCTCTTTCCATAATCTTGCCAATGAGTTAGGGGAATTCAGTAATGATTTAGCTGAGCTTTGAAAAATGAACCAGTTTTTCTCTTAATCTAAAAGAGAGTAAGTGAACCAGCAGGTCTGAGTACATGTGAAATGAGGTAAAACAAGCTTATGAATCCACAAGTGAAATATAGTTTTCTAGTATGTATTCAGTGTGCAGGACTCTGTACTGTACACTTTCAAATTGTTTGTTTTTCCAGCTTCGAGTCTTTAAAGAGTGTACATTATACGTGGCAGCAACCACAGAGACATGTCTGCTGCCAAGAAAACATATTACTACATTTCAGTAACGTAGTATAATTGTTTTCCCTCTAGTCAAGTAACCCAGAATACTCGCTTTTCTATAGCTCTGCAGTAAGTGTTAGATGAAATGACCAGCCTTCAGGAGAATTAGAGCCATTTTCTGAACTTCTATTAGAGAAAAAGCCTTCCTTCTTTGGGAAATTACTTATCATTCCTGATCTTGGTATTTTTACAAATGGAGATTTCTATCAGAACAATCATTTTATGGTGAAAAATGTTCTTGCCTCATGGATATGTACATACCATACTGTGTGGGATAGCTGTAGGACATGAAGTAATTTGTAGGTTACTAAGGCAATAAAACTACAATGGAGAAAAAGCAAAAATAGCTGCATTGTTTAGGACTAGCATCTCCTTGTTCCTTACCCAGATGTACAGGACAAGGAATGAATGCACAAAGACTGTCCAGTGTTCTGGGGCAAAGTACTTAGCTTCCTTCCTTATCAGGAGACAGTGATTCTAAAAACAGGAAGAAGGGTCAATGACTAGAGGAACTGCCCCATACCCCTCCTTTACAGTTGCATGCAGTATGTTTTTTTTTGGTGCTCCCTCAGGGCTGGTGCTAGAGTTTCATTCAGGACAGGACCATGCTTACATGACACATTCCAGGTCCTTAGAAAGTGTGAAGACAGTCTCAACACATTCAGAGCTACGCGAAACAAATTAGCTTATCAGTCTGTGGTGGAAAGCTGGAGATTGCTTCCTTACTTATCTCTAAATAACCTCCTATTAAGCTAAATTTGATAGAGAGGAAAATTCTGTCATCTGAGAAAAATTTTATAAAGCCGGTAAATCAAGTACAATTTTCTATAATGAGTCTAATGAGCTGAAAAGGGCTGTTCTTCACTTAGCAGTGTAATTTAGAAGACCCTGCTTTGCTGGGTTTATGTGTGGAAACTGATTTATTGATTAGCGCTGCTAACCTAATTGAAAAGGCTAACAAAATAGACTGAAAGTTAAAGAATTCCATGAGGTAGAGATAATAGAAACAATTTAAATATCTTATATTGATTTAAAATAAGTGAAATTAAGTCTTTCTAGTACTTAGTAATTTCTTTTCTCTACTAGGATAAATGTGTCATGCCTCAACATTATTATTCACACCGCATAGCATGAAGCAAAATTGGCTAAGAATATACTGTTGGTCTTCCCTAAGATGTGAAATGAAGCATAACTCAAAAAAGAATTTGGGGTTACAAAGAGATTATTTTGAGGAGGGATATGCAATTTTACTTGCCCTGTGAGCTGCACAGGAAAATATTAATGAAGCTGAAACGCAAAAGAGACATCCATACACAACCAAAAGCAGGGCGACCTCCAAAAATAGCTCAAAGGTAAGAGATGACAGCAGCTCTGCAAGGCCCTTGTTACAGTCTCTCCTGTTTCTTCCATGCCTCCCCAGACACCAGCACATTGTGTGGCATAAGCAAGAGGAAAGCACCTTGTCTGTGTTGGGATTATACACAGCCTTGGGAACTACTCCTTGATATTTAAACGATATGAATGAAATGTCAGAAAAGAACCACAATATGATGAAGTAATACTGAACTTGCACTTATAAAATGTGCATATCATGGCTCATTTTCAAACCACCATATCTTCTCTTTATCCAGCAATTTCCTTGCAAGGAACCTTGTGAAAACTTCTGAACCAACCAATATAGTAATGTATTTTCCAGAATAATTTACAAGAGGTTCTTTTGTAAGTGTTGAGCCAAATATAATTTTTTTCAACAGTTTTTATAATTTATAGTGTATGAAATTAACTGACTCACCTTGATTTTTCAAGTTTTACTTGTAGCATAGATCAGTTAAAACAAAGTCCTAGAAGAACCACAATCCAGAGGTTTTGCCTTTATATTTAATGCAATAAACAAACAAAAGCCAGAGTAATATTAAAGTTGAAATTTTCTGGATTGATTCATTATTTGCAGCAACTTGAATTTGTTTGGGATATTTTTTGTGTACTATTGACTAACAGCAGCTGTTGGAAAATCTTGAACAGGATTTTGATGAAACCTTGTCACCACTCTGAAGGTTGTATTTGATTTGAGATGTAGCCAGAAATATTTTCACCAGAAGGTTCATTTCAGCCATTTAGTTTTCTATTTGGAACACAAGGACTTAAGTATGGTGGTATGTTCTGTTAATAATCAATTTGTTCCTACTGGTAAATTTATTTGCTCTAGGTTTTCTAAAAGTTTAAAAATCTCCATGGCATGATTCCTGGAGTTCTAGGTTAGCTGAGGTCCTTTAATTAGGAAAAAAATTGCTAACAGGGTATTGTTGAGGAGAAGAACCCAGAATGGAATTTGTGTTTTTTGTTGGCCTGACAGTCATAGTCCTAATTTGTTGCTTAGTGCTTCAAGACCTAAGAAAAAGGCTAGGCAAATTTTTTGAAGGTTGAAGTTATTATATATATTAGTGTTTTGCCATGGAGTACAAAAGAAAAAGTAGAAACACTGTGGAAGTGTGTTGTAACTTCAGAATTAAATTAAGTCTGAAATATAAGAGGTATCCTGGAAGAACATAAGTGGTTTGTGGAAAATTAGCTCTGAATTTTAATCCTGACTGAAAGGCTGCCAGTTTTCATGTCAATCTCTTTATTTAATAATTTAATATTTTTTAACAAAAATAATGCAATATGAGCCCCAAGGCAAGTGGTGTCATATGAGTTGCTCAGGAGCATTCTGGGACTTTAACATAAAGCCCAGCAATAGTGAGCAAAGGTAATTCCACTACAATTAGTATTTCTAGTTGTCTTTATTCATTAGCAGATTACATTGGGCAGGACTCATCAACATCCTTTTCATTATTTCTGTCAAAGAAATACTTCATATTTACACTTATCCTAAATTAAAAATCTTTGTTTTCCACCATACATGTGGGGTCTATATTCTCTGTTGTCTTGCATAGTGTTATTGTTTATATGATTTACATAATTTCAAAGTGTATGTGAAAAGCAGAATGCTTGTATGTCTTATTCCTGTATACAAAGGAGTAAATTAGGTGCACACTTGTGCATGAAGATTACTTATTCTTGTTAATAACCCAAGGATCATAGTTATCCTTGTGTAATTTTTTGCATGATTATAAAGAATTCTTTTCATTGACTTTCTTTTATTTGAGAAGTCTATGAAACCAAATATCACTGCAATTAGAAATAAAATTGCTTCATATACAATGAAAATAACTATTTTGCAGTGGCTTTTCCTGTTCTTCTAATAACTTATTTACTTACTAGTTTTGCATGAGAAAGAATATAACTGTCCTAATCTTCAGGGCATGATTCCATGCAGTTTACAAGCCAAAGAAACAAGATGTTGAGCTACAACAGGTTTTACTGCTTTTAGGGAAACCTGTGTGTATATATATGCGTGTGTGTGTTTGAGCTAGTGATGTACTTGCAAGTAAATAAAGCATATAAAGATTTAGAAAAGACTCAGAATATCTACTCCTCCCTACAAATCTGGCAATTATTAAAAAACAAACAACAAAACCAACCAAACAAACAATCAAAAACCCCAGCAATCAACTTCCTGAAAAAAAATTGAGAAATGGGTTGAACATGTTAACAGGGTCTGGTCTAGATGCAACTTTTCTTCCAGGGTTCAGGTGTTACTAGAGCATTGAAGTAATTTGTGCTTCACAGCCGTTAGCCACCGACTGAAGACTAAAATCATGCAGGTGTATTTTAATTAGAGAAGCATAATACACTTCTTTGCACCAAGGACTGCAACTATGCTGACATTTCTTGAAGATGTATTCTGGAAGTTGTAATTCCCCTGCTTTATATAGTATAGTTGCTTAACCTGTATTATTTAAACATTTTACAAGAATTCTTTAGCTTTGATTCTTCTTTGTATGAAATGAAACTCACTCTAGCACACTCTAAAAACTGACATTTGAGTAATAATATGTTTCGTAGTTGCTATTGCCAAATATAATATTCTGTTCTTTATTTAATAGCTGTAAACAATACAAGAGATTGATTTCACTATTTTTCTCTTGGAAATTTCCCTTGTGTGTGATCCAGTTTTTCCATGTGTCTTTTTTTTTCTCCTTCTGCATGAAATGTCCTTTTTATGTCTCTCCTTTTAATCCATGCTGCAGAGAGGTACTTTTCCATAATTACATATTAGTTGATGTGTCCACAAAAACAATAGGGAGACAGATATTCTGCCCCACAAAGAATGACCTGGAGTCGTTAAATGCTAATGCAAAGATTGTGAAGATGTAGATCAGTGAGAAAGTCCAGGTAACCAACCAGTCTTGCCCTGTAACTATGATGACTGCCACCAGAGTGAGAGGAAAGCTGAGGATCTGTCCTTTGGGGAACGTTTACACAAAGATTGTGAGCTGAGCTGGTGAGAGTGCTTTAGGAGGCAGATGGAGCAGATGGATAGGAGTACCACTGATATCAGCACCTGGTTTTTCCACACCATAGGTTTGTACTTGGCCCTTCACCTTTCATTAAATGAGGTGTTTCAGCTGCTTTCTGCACTTGCAAACCTTTATCTGTGGCATTTTCTCTTCAGGGCTTTTTCTGCTGAGTTTGAGCCAGCACAGAATCCTCTATGACGGATGTACACTATTACTCTGGGATGGATGTTGCTCACCAGCTTCAATAGTTCAGGAATAAAATGGAAAGAAAGACCAGCTTCCTGCAAACATCTTCACCTTTGGCTGGAACCCAATTTACCATACTTTTTTAATCTGTGTCAAGCTATGCAACTTCACAGCAGGGACTGCTTAGGCTTCCTTCTACAGAGTCTCTGTCACAAAATAAGACCAGGGGATGCTAATGCAAGAATGTTTTTTTAATAAATCAAAGATGTATCAGCTGTGAAATCTGATTTTCAGAAACTACTTCTAGTAGTAAAAAAGTGAAGTAGCAAGTTCTTCAAGTTGCATGCACTACAACTGTAAAAAGTCCTTAAATTTATTCTCATATTATCAGTTCTTCTTAACCTTAAAACAAGATCAATCAATTCCCCTTAATCCCTATAAATGTTTTCCTTTGAAAATGTTGCTTCAGTTTTTCAAGTCTTCAGTTCACAAAGAAATAGGAATTAGCTTTGCAGACATAACAAATCAGTGATATTGATCCTGCCAAATGTACTAAATTGTTAATAATCAGTCCCTCCCTTAACATCCAGATTTGAACTCATGAGAAGCCTTAATGAAATCTCTGATACAACGATCTCGACAATATATAAAAACTATTTTTACTTCCCCAAATCTATTTAACATTTAACCTTCTTCACTATTTTACATTAATTGGGATATATATGTAGGAAAATATAAAAATAGATATTACCAGTTTTGCTTTCATGTTTTGGGAAGTGACTAACATTCTTAAATGCAGTAAAGTTCTACCAAAGAGAAAACAATACAAAAGAAGAGAGAAAGTCAATGTTCTTTAATGATGTTCCAGCTGTCTTAGTTCTCAGAGCCTTGTTTGCAGACAGCCATGTCAGCACTCCAAGTAAAATAAACTTTATTGGCCTGAAGTGCCAATAGTGAGTGACTGTATTACAATTGCTGATATGCATACTCTGGTGCCAGAGACTGCTCAGACAGAATGAATACTGTTGTTATAAATTACTCTGAAGAGTAGAGAGAAAAAAAGTAAACACTTATGCTCCATTCTCAGGCAAGTGGCTACACTGAGGTTTATGCCTGTTAGATTTGCATTTTGAATGAGCTGTACTTCTTCTGTAGGGATATTGGAGCACTACATAGAATTGGTCTTTCAACATTGTGTGCTGTTTCTCCCTCATGAGTGCAATCTCTAAGTGTTGCCTCCTCTATCATCAACACTGTACCCTTGGGGAGATCACAGGAAGGACTGAAGAGGTTATTCTTATGATGAGAGTCATTATCTATTATCTTAATTCAAATTGAGGGGTTTTTTTCCCTCTGTAAATGTTTCATCAGTTTAAAAGGGATAATTCACAAGTGCAAAACTTTGATATCTTTGTACTGGGCAACAATATGTCTAGTCAACAAACATGACAAAAATACAACTGTGAAGCATATTTCTGGTTTCATTATCATGCAGCATAAACCCATTAAAGACTAGAAAACTCCTAGTCATTCCCATACGTGTTCATTTAATGAGGTGCTATTAGGAGATTAAAAACTAGTATGAATTATTTCCTGAATTCTTTAGTATAATCTAGACTTTAGCCTATAGTTTATGCATACTGTATGTTTATAAGTATTATTTATGAATATGAAATAAAATATTGCAAATTTCCATTCCACACTTTTGTAAGACGTATTTTCTATTATATGTCCAGAAATCTCTTCGAAGTTTCACTTTACTCATTCACCAGATTGCATGTATGTGGAAGAAGCATATGTTCATGTGTTAACAGTTAGAGCAAGATTACATTATGAACCACTCTCAGATTTTATTTACTTTCCTGTAGGGCATTTATAAAATGATTCTAAAGGAGTGCTATTTCTTGCACTGCATTTCTTCTCTCTTTCACAAAACAGCTTTCTCTGTTAAAAACAGCATACAGTTCTGTCAGGGCACAACCCTGATACTACTGAGATATCAGAGTCAAGACCCTATTGCCTAGCTATCAGCCTCCCACAGTTCAGCCTTGAAACAAAGGAGTTGCCCTGACCAGTTTCCCACTCTTTGTTCAGGGGTTTCCCTGTCATACACAACTGTGAAAATTGAAGTTTTCTTGTTAGCACTGCGACCAATCCTATGTGTTTTCAATCCAACTTGAAGCTAAAGTGATATGACAGCAAACATAATACTCAAATAAAATTTATAGCCTTACCAGTTCATAAAGACAGAAGAATCACTAGGATCAAATAGAATTAATGAGTTGTGAATGTATAGACTACCCTTAGTATCACGTTGTTATAATCCAACGCTTCCCAGCTAACCACCAATGTACTTCAAAGTCAAGTTTTAAAATAAGAGATAGATCTTCACTGCATTTAAATCAGTATTCTCTGGCAGAAATTGGGAACCAGACTCTTGTTATTTATTAATAATGGCTAACCAAATAGGTAGCCAGCTATATTGTTGTACTTTCTCTGCTATTGGAAATAGGACATGAAAAATCTCTTATGACTGTCCTTAGAAATTCTCAAAATTGCAGTGCTTCACTCTGGACTTGTCTTTTGTTTATTCTTTTATTACTTGCTTTATTTACAGACACAGATTTATGAAAAGATTTTAAAATGCCATAAAATTGACAGCTTCTGAACTCAGACATGGAAATGTCAGTACGATTTGGGTTTATCTCAGAAGTAAAAGGTCTGTGAAGATTACATGTGCTTATATTTTGTTTCTAACATCTGGACAAAGCTCAGACTACAACAATAAAAATATCTTGGCAGCATCATGTAAAACCCAAGACATCTACACCTAACTGAAGTAAATTTTCTGCCTTTGCTGATTAGTATTTTTGGGCCATTGCCACTCCTTATGGTTAAACTGGTATGGTCTTGCCAATAAGGTATTTTAAATAGTACAACCAACATCTACATCATTTTAAAAGTACATTTTCTTTTTGAGTCACGTAACCTACATTTATTCTTGTGGCAGCTGACGTACAAAACTCGAGGCCCAGATTTGTCTTTCTGAAGTGCTGTCTGGAAGCTTGAGGCAAGAGTTAGAATTGTGAAGCAATAAATTTTATCCAGACTCTTTGATTAATAGACAAACAAAATGTTCTCTTTTTTTATCTAATTATGGTATTAACAAATTAAATTGGTAAATATTTTTTTTTCTAGTTAAAAACATTCCATTAAGCAGCCTTAGGTCTACCAGAAAGAAGCAAAGAATGCTATAGGTAATATGGGTGCTCAACTGATGATGTTTTTTATTATATATACTGAATATAATTATACTGTGATAATAAGTCTCATCTAAATTATAAACCATTGTCCTAGAATCTACAGATGCAAGCATTGTGAAAAGGTTTCAGGTCTCCATAACCTCACAATTCTTCCAAATCTGTTTTTTTTAATCAATTCAGTAGCTTGCTCTAACCCACCAGCTACCATATGGGAGGCAATTTTATTTCATAGGTTAAAATTAGCTGTATGATTTTTTCAAAGTCTATACAGGTCTGTAAAGTGTGTATAGCAGAACTTAAGTGAACTCTGCTCAGCTAACCTCCACATTAGATTCCCATGAATGCCCCATACATTGTAAGTTGTGGTCTTGAAATAACCTAAAGTGCAATAAAATAATTTAAATTGCACATCTACTGAAAAATGCAGTGACTTACTACATCTCATTTCCAAGTTGACCTATGGCAAAAAAATTACAGTGCAAACTTTTAAAAAGGACACTTCAATTACAACTACACAATAGTGTAAAAGGCAGAGCATCAAGGTACGTCTATGTCCTGATGTATTTTCCCCTTTATACTTTCAAGAAGAAATCTTTGTCCATGTCTTAAAGTAAATGTAGGGCTTGGGAAAAGAATTAGGATGAGAGCTATGGAAATTGAGCTCCTAGGTGAGTTACAGACTTAGAGAAGTAAAAGCGTTCTGCACATTTCCAGCAGAGCAGTTCAGATGTGACAAAGAGAGGAGATTTTGGGGAGAGAGAGGTGGGCTTCCATCTTCATGGCAACTGCCAAACTGTAATTGAACTGAACATCTGTATTCCTGTCCTGCACCCACATAACAACAAAACAGTAAAAATTTTGCACATTAATGTCTTATATTATCTATCTTTTTAAACTATGTATGTAATATTAATATTCACAGATGTGGGTTTATTTCTTTTTTTTCTTGAGGGAAAATGGTCAGACATTCAGTTGCTGAAAATCAGCTATTTTTTTCTGTGGTGGTCTGCCTCTTTTAGCTCCAGTTCCAGATCCTGAAAATGCGTATGTATAAAATCAGGATGAAAATCTGTTGAAAGAGAGTCCATTCTTAACCCTTAGATCTTATTCACTTTCAGAGAACTGGTGTATTTAGGTATTGTGTAATCGTATCAGCAAAATACAGAGATGTAACATAGAGGGACTGGAGGGAGGAGCCCTGGGAGGCAGACTGGGCTTTGAGTACACATACTATTCCTCTACACATTTCTAAATTCAAGGCACTTGCTAATACTCATCCTTGTTCATAGACACTATCTGTACAGCCCTATATGTTTCAGCAGGAGTTTACAGACAAATACTTAGACAGACTGAAATAAATAAAAATATAACAAAGCTAAACACTAAATTTTGGCATTACGGCATTTGCAGTGTAAAGAAGCAGTCATTGCCTGGTTTACTGAAGAGGTCACTTTATGGAGCTGCTGACTGACGATAAAAATGACATGAACCAGCAATGTGCACTCACAGCCCAGAAGGGCACCCATATCCTCAGCTGCATCAAAAGAAGTGTGACCATCAGGTTGAGGGAGGTGATTCTTCCCCGCTATTCCACTCTCTGGAGATTCCACCTAGAGTATTGTATCCAGTTCTGGAATCCCAACAAAAGAAGGATATGGAACTCTTGGAACTGGTCCAGAGGATGGCCACAAAGATGATCAGAGGGCTGAAGTACCTCTGCAATGAGGACTGACTAAGCGAGTTGGGATAGTTCAGCCTGGAGACAAGAAGGCTCGAAGAAGACCTTATAGCTGCTTTCCAGTACCTGAAGGGGGGGCTGCAAGAAAGCTGGAGAGGGACTTTTTATGAGGGCACGTAGTGGTAGGACAAGGGGGAATAGCATTAAATTGGAAGGGGGGAAGATATAGATCAGACATATATCAGACATTAGGAAGAAATTCTTTACGATAAGGGTGGTGGAACAACTTGCCCAGAAAGTTGTGGATACCCCTCCCTGGAAGTGTTCAACGCCAGCCTTCATGGGGCCTTGAGCAACCTTTCCTATTGTAAAGTGTCCCTTCCCATGGCAGGGGGGTTGGATCTATGTGATCTTTAAGGTGCCTTCCAGCCCAAACCATTCTACAACTCTACAATTCCATATATTCTCTTTCTCAACATACTGCCCACTTGTATCTATCACATTACTCCTCTGCTATCTCAGGTGTAAGCAGCTGTTACATTAATAGCTTCATCTACATTCCCAGAAAGTAAGTAAAAAACCCAACAAAAATGAATGAAGGTGTGTGTCATTCTCTTTTCAACTCTCTTCTCTGGAAACACCAGCTCCCTGGTGCTATAAGTTGTAAGCAAGGTGTGTTTAGCAGCTGAAATTCACATGTTGAAGTAAGAACTATTTTCTGCCCTTTAAGAACAGGAGAAAGGTCATACAGGATTCCTCCAGCCCAGTATTTTATCCTGAAAAATCAGATATTGGCAGATGATTACAAGATCAGATGCTTATAGAATCATAGAATCATAGAAT
>WAAB01006907.1:482759-534268 GCA_013389865.1 Piaya cayana
AGCTCTCTCAGTCGCTCCTTGTAAGACTTGTTCTCCAGCCCCTTCACCGGCTTTGTTGCTCTTCTCTGGACTCGCTCCAGAGCCTCAACATCCTTCTTGTGGTGAGGGGCCCAGAACTGAACACAGGATTCAAGGAGTGGTCTCACCAGTGCCAAGTACAGAGGGAGAATAACCTCCCTGGACACCTTTTATTCCAGCAGTTACTAAATGGGGACTTTCTAAGCCAGATGTATCTCCTTTGTATTTATTAATCCTTCTCTTGTAAGGAACCCAAAATTGGGAACAATAGTACTTTTATTTGGTTGATATATATATGAAATTGAATTCAGGGGTTAGGATAATGATATATCCTTCAAGACATGTTTGTATAGAAAAAAAGACAACAGAAGCTACTAATTTTTGTTGCGACTGTAGCTAGGCGGATGGCTCACATGAACATGAATTATAATAAAGATATTTTAAAACCTGCAGAGAGTATTTCCATTGCATGCTGCAACAGGCATAACAAACCTGTTTAATTTTGGCTCTGTATTGCTGTGGGAGAGGTGTTAATGACCTAGTGGAATTGAAGCTGATTACAGGTCTCATTAAACAAAAGGGTGGAGTAAGCATTCAAGTACCCTGAGTAGTAAAACCAGCTGACAAGACCACGTTGAGTAAAGAAATGCATGCAACTGAAAAATGGGTGTTCCCATTGTGTAAGTGATGGCGTAGGCAGCTGTCAGGGAGCTCCTGCGGAGGAACACATATGAGACAGATGTTGCTTGAACAAGGACAGGGAAGCCTAAGGTTTTGCAGAACAGTTATCCAAACGTAAATTAGTCCTACTACTAATGATATACACGATATATATATGTTCTCTCAAAAAGTTGTCAAGAAAAATGTCCCATCATTTTATTTATGCTGGCAAAGGAAACCACTTTAGAAAGTCTCAGATTTCAGCTACTAGCTAACAAAACAGTAAACATCTTTCAGTAAACACCTTCAGTGCACCTCCTTGGTTTTATTTTTTTTCTTCATCGGCTTACATTTCTGTAGGATTCTTAAGCTGTACAGTGTTTATTTATCTTCCTACATTATTTATCCTCCTACAATATTTCAGTTACTCTATCTATGGAATTGAGACCACAGAGAATTTGTCTGGAAAGAACTAGAATAGCATTGATTAAACATGCCTTATAAATGCAAGGTATTAATTATCCCTAGCCCACCTGCCTACTTTCATAATGAGGGCTGTCTGTCAGGGAAAAAAAGCCTAATACTTTAATTAATAAAACAAGTCACAAAATAATATAACAACAACAACAAAACCTTTAAGGTTTGTTGGAACATATAAGCAAGAATAATAAAGGATAATAAAAAAGCACTTATTTGCTGCTTATACATTTATTCCAGGAATGGATTTTTAAATACTATTATGCCAGTGAATTTGTAGTAACAGAAAGAAATGGAATTTTATATTTCACATATTGTTCCCAGCTTTGGCAAATAAGGTTGATAAAGCTTTGGAACACAGAAATACCTCCTAATGGAATTTACATGGTTGCTATCTCCATGGGGCTTCTGAACATGTATTGCCCAGGGTACATTTCATAGAATCATAGAATGACCTCAAGCTCCACCAGGGGAGGTTCAGGCTCGACATAAGGAAAAAATTCTTCACTGAAAGGGTCATTAGGACATGGAAGGGTCTGCCCAGGAAGGTGGTTGACTCGCCTTCTCTGGAGGTGTTTAAGGCACATATGGATGAGGTACTGAGGGGCATGGTTTAGAGATTGGTGGGAACGGTTGGACTCTATGATCCAGTGGGTCTCTTCCAACCTGGTTATTCTATGATTCTATGATAGAATCACCAGGTTGGAAAGGACCCATCGGATCATCGAGTCCAACCATTCCTATCAATCACCAAACCATGCCCCTCAGCATCTTGTCCACCTGTTCTTTAAACACCTCCAGGGAAATTGACTCAACCACCTCCCTGGGCAGCTGATTCCAGTGCTCAGTGGCCCTTTCCATGAAAAATTTGTACATGCTTGCTGGATCTAGTTGGTTAGTAAGTGGATGTACATAGTAATAATGTTGTGTGAGTATGTAATAACTCAACAATGCATTCAAAATTATACCTAATTCTCTTATAACGTTAAATCTTCAGTGCACTTTGATATCAGAAATTTGTTAGTTCTGATGATAGTGCTGAGAGGAATATGGGATGTCTTTAACAGGAGGTTTTACAGAGCAGAAAAACTGAACCAAGGTGCCTTGCTAGAGAGAGCATAAATGGTAACACCAGCAAGATGCTCTCTATGCGTGTTTCAAGTTAACTAGCCAGTGCTGCCCCTCTGGGAAGCTTAATTCCTAGATTGTACCTGCTGTGCCTTGAGGCACTTTCACTTCAAAGGCTCCCTGAGTGACACCTGGCTTGCAACCGATGATTTGCTTCATCTGTGCACTTCACACTCTGACAGGGTAAAGCACAGATGAAGCTGACCCTCAGACACAGGCAGGAAATCTCTGTCTCCCATGCAGCAGGTTTAGTCACTGCTATGCAGACCCTGTAATGTGGTTACAGAACCAGCTTAGAAGGCTTTTCTGCTGACTCCATCCTAATGACTAAGCCTGCCTTTATAGAAACTATGCCCAGGGCTTTTTTTCCCTTCAGCCAGAACCCTAGAAAGAATGTGGGTAGGATTCTTCCTCAATGCATCCAGAAATAGCTTCTGAAGCTAAACAGTTCTAACTCTTCAAGAGGGCATTTTTTTGCATCAGTCACTGTACCTGGAGAGATCATGTCTTGCCCTCTGCAACTGCTTTTCCTGCACCAGGATGACAGAAGCTTGTTTCACTGTTGCAAGTAGGATGCTAAGCATCTTCCCAGGGACCAGATCTGCAGTCTACAAATCAGAGCTGTTACCAAGCTATTAGCTATCTGTGGCAATGTGAGGACTGGCAGTAATCAAGCTTGTTTTCCTACAAAATTCTGCCTTGTTGACTATTGACATTGATAGCTGGGAAAGACAATCTTAATTAGGACATTTATGAAGATTTTACTGTATAAAACACTAATGTCTTACACTTCAGCTTTTTCCTCAAGCATGGCTGTTTATAGGAAGTTCTGCTACATTCTTTCTATCTTACACATTTATCTTTACTTTTAGAAGAAATGAACTGTCCTTCAGAACTTTACTTATATCAAACTAACACTGACTTTACCTTCATCTTATATACGGTTAGACACACACTGAATGTATTTACATATATTTTGTTTCCTTAGGCAAAGAGGCAAAAATACTAATAAATACCTTATTGTTTTCTCTAGTCTGACTAGAGATGGGTACATTACTTGTTAAGCTTTCCAAAGAAAATTTCTGTCTATTATTCTGAGAAAGGGAAAGTAAAGTGGAAGGGTCAAGTTAGTGAAAAAGGCTGCGTACTTTCCTTTGGAGAGGTGCCACTGAATGGTCAATGCACGTTCTTATGAACACAGAAAGTTAGGCTCATACACAGACAGATTTTATTATCTGGTTTAAAACAAACATATGCAAAAGCAGTGAATCAGATCTAACAGGTCAAAATAAATTAGAGTACATGCTGTCTATTGATAATAAACAGTTGCATACATGGATAAGCTCTTTCCTGCAATGATCTCTTACAGCAACTTCTTTCATTCTATCAGAATGCAACGACCTACTATGCAAACATCAGCTTTTGAAGAGGGTTTTTGTTTACTGTTTCCTCTTTCACATAGCTCTTTAAGATCTTCTTTGTTTACAGGAACCATTTAAAAATCTTTTCCTCTATGTCAATGTATTGATTCAGTAATATACCTGGAGAGATACTTGTGAGAGAATGACATGCAGACCATGACACCTGGGAGATAATATTTGTCAAAGAAGCACTCTGCTTAGGAACTTAATGGGATTTACAAACAACCAATAAAGCTGTGACTCTGCCTTTCTAATAATGAACAAAATTTCACCTCCTAGAGCCATTGTTTGGACAGTAAAAAACACTTGGCCATATTGCACATGAAGACTTTCTAAAGTTTACATAAGACAAAACTGTGAAAAATGCAGGCATGCTAAAAATTAGCAGAAGGTTAATTTTATGTGCTTTTCATACCTCTTGAGGCTGAGGATCCAGACTGGTGTGACAGAGTTTGATGAGAATTGTGTTTGTAGCAGTGAACATCCAGCCACATCTACAGCACCTCTGAAATAACAGCTATTCAGGGTCTCTGACTGTATAAAAGACCTTCAGGTAATTTGACATAACTCCAGAGAAAACCAGACAAACAAGATCAGAGAATATTGTTAACTCATTTTTTTTTCCAGAAGGAAAATGAAGTGGGACTCTGTGATCTTTGATCATATCACAATTTTTCTCAAGAACTTTTCTGGGCGCCCTGGTGGGCAAAAAGTTGGACATGAGCTGGCAACGTCTGCTTGCAGCCCGGAAGGCCAATGATATCCTGGGCTGTGTCAAAAGAAGCTTTGCTAGCAGGATGAGGGTGGTTATTGTGCCCCTCGACTCTGCTTTGGCAAGGCCACACCTGGAATACTGTGTCCAGCTGTGGAGCCCTCAGCACAAGAAAGACATGGACCTTTTGGACTGGGTGCAGAGACCACTAAAATGATCAAAGGCCTGCACGACCTTCTCTGTGAAGAGAGGCTGACAGAGCTGGGGTTTTTCAGCTTGGAGAAGAGAAGATTCCAAGGAGACCTTATTGCAGTCTTTCAGTACTTACAGGGGGCTTGTAAGATAGATGGAGAAAAACTGAGACGAGAAGTTTAGGCTAGAGATTAGGAAGAATTTTTTTTTTTTCACTGAGGGTGGTGAAACACTGAAACAAGTTGCCCAGAAATGTGGTAGATGACCTATCCCTTGAAACATTCAAGTTTAGGTTGGATGGGGGTCTGAGCAACCTGATCTATTTGAAGATGTCCCTGCTCACTGCAGGGGCGTTGGACTAGATGACCTGTGAATGTTCCTTCCAATCCAAAGCATTCTATGATTCTATGTTTCATATTTTTCTACTCCTACCATTTGATTTTAAAAGGTCATTGCCAATGTATTTATTGGCGGTTGAGGAGGATTTTTATTTTGTTCATTTTCTGACTGTCAATAGAAGTTAGAAAGGCTTCTTTAGGATTTTCTTCAAATTATTGAAGAACATCTGAAGAATCAGATCAGATCAGTTTTAAAATAGGGTCTGAATTAGCCTCTTATGGTCTGCCATCTTTGACAACTCTTTGTTTAAGCAGTCTTACATGGTATTCAGATCAATGAGATACATTTTGTTTTTTTAAAAAATACGTATTGCTTGAAATGCTCAAAGCTGTCTAGAACTATTTTAATACAGGATTACCATAAAATTTAATTAAATCTGTAGAGATACATCCCTCAGTTATGTCTTACAATAGGATTGCCAGTGTCTGCAATTGTCTGCAATTGTAAAATTTTTGCACTATAAAGTGAAGTTTAATAAGGAATTTCCTTTTTCAAATAGCTCAGCTGAGAACTAAATGTGGGCAAGCACAGGTTATAAAATGATTTCCATTTCAACCTTCTTGATTTAGATTTGTCTTTTAAAGAAATTCTAGGCTTCTATTAAGAAAACAGATTACACAACAGCATCAGTATACTTAAGAATTTTCACAATCAAAAGAAAACATTAAACATTAGTAAAATGAAAAAAAATCAAAGGAAATTTTACAAGACCCAAAATAGAAATTTTGAAAACTAATGTTGAAATACAGATGTCTAACACAAAACAGAATTTCCAGTCTTCACTACTTTTATAAGTTATTTGTAAAGTCTTAACACTTTATAAACAGACTTTTTATATAGAATGGAATTTTTCACCCATTTATAGATGTAGGCTCTCAGATGATAATCGGCTGAGATGATCAGAGACAGGGCCAGGCAATCAGCAGGGTGAGCAACATGGGAAACAGCTGTACAAAAGCAAAGTGAAAGGGAGAGGTGTCCTTAGAGTACTCAGAGGGCTGAAGAACTCCCTTATGAGAACAGACTGACAGCTGGGGTTGTTCACCCTGGAGAAGAGAAGGCTCCGAGGAGAACTTATAGCAACCTTCCAGTACTTAAAGGGAGCCTACAGGAAAGATGGGGAAGGGCTCTTTATCAAGGAATATGGTGATAGGATGAGGCATAATGTTTTTAAGCTGAAACAGGATAGAGGTAGATTAGATATTAGGAAAAAATATTTGACTGTGAGGGTGATGAGGCACTGTAACATGTTGTCCAGAGGAGTCTTTCTGTCCTGGAACATCTCAGCTCCTGACAGACCACAGACACAAAATTAGCAATTAGGGCTAATTTTGCAATAGCTTAGTAAAGCATTTATATTCTAATAAGTATAAGGACAATCACATATGTAATATATATCCTCTCTTTTAGAAGAATAGTGTGAAGATTTATGAGTCACTTGTTTTGTACTAATTTTCCCCATTATTAATATGAACTTCATGCCATTCTTTATCTATATAAAAATGATAAATACTGCCCTAAAAATCATGATGGGAATGTTGAAGGATCACATCAAATAAACAACAAATTCTACATTTGGGATTGGTTTCGTTATTTGTAGAGAAATGCAGCAGTTAAACTAAGAGGTTTTTTGGGTCCTTGGTGGAATCCACACCAATTTAAAGGAGATTAAAAATATTTAAGCAATTAGAAAGGATGCCATTCTATGAGCTACATTTGTACTCCTGTGTGTTCCATAGTCAATGTGGTGCCTTGGTGTCTGTAAGTATGTGACAAAGTTCTCTGTTCAGCAAACTGAATTGAATAAGAAGAGAAATGGATGGAACCAACCAAAAAGCTCAAACCAGAGCAGGATCTTTCAAGTTATTTAATGAGATGTCCAGTGAGAAGGAGAACATTTTGCTGAAATTTGCTGGTGGTATATTTAGTCTACAGCATACCAGGTATGGCACATCCCCAAATACTCCTTCACATTCTGGCTGATGTAAATTCTAGAGTAACTGGTGAAAGGAAAAACCTTTCAAAACCAGTTCAAGGGTCTGCCATGCTCTGCAGACCTGAAAGCATCAGTGAAGCTACAGAAATCTGTTAGGTGTATCATTATGACTTGATAACATCACTGAAATTAGCCATCGGGAAAAGACGCTTTTTGTCTTCTGTCAGCAAGAAAAGCATTACAAATAGTTAGGAATTGTAGAATAATTACACTAATTACCTTTCCTTGTTGTTGTTGTTTTCTTTCTGCTAGAACAACTAGTGAAAAAAATAGAAGTAGAGGCATTTAAATGGCCAAAGTTCCTCAGAACCTTCATTTTAGTCTGTTTGCAGACTCAGGTTGACATCGGTGCTCTGAATATATTTGTTTCATTCAGTTAGTATTTTAGTTTTAATAAATAAAGCATTTAACTTATACTTTTTAAATCAGGATTTTCTAAAATCCTGACTTATATTCCAAACTATATGAAATATCTGTAAAAGGAGAAGTAAGTGATCAAACATTTTTTGTAGACTTGAAATCAAAGGACATATTCATTTGTCAGCAACAACAGAAGAAGATGTGGTATCTGAGGCTAAAAGTGGATGAGCGGATTATTTTCAATTGTAATTTGGGGAATAGATTATTTATTTATTATGCACAGTCTCTCCAGGAACACAGAACATGTTGCCTAACAAATTCACAAGATAGTCTTGTAGAGAAGATCATATTCTGAACTATCAAAAAATTGATTTTTTTCTGGACAGGAAGATAAATTTTATCCTGTTTTATTACTATAAACTTCTGAAAATATGCTTGGTGTGTTGTACCCACACCTCTGCTTCATTTATGATGATTAATAGAAGTATAACATAAATCTTTGCTTTTTATCCACAACCATTTTCACTTAATTACATCATAATATTAACAGCAAACAGAAGCATAAACACATGGGAAAACTAACCCATCATTACTCTGAATCACATCAGTGTCTTAAGTTTTTAGTCAATAGTTAAAATAATCAATTGCAAGATAAAGAGATTGCTTTCCCGATGAATTAATGTTTCAATTAAATAAGTCTTTATAAGTATCTCATTTCTTATTCAGTTCTCCAGATTCAGGTGAAAAAGTGATTGCCTGAACAGGATACTTTACCAAGTAGACCATGCAGTTTATAAGTGAAGAGATTTTCTTTGTTACCAGCAAGGCTTTTAAAATTATAGTTCACATTGGCTAAATAAGAAAAATTAAATTATTTTCAAAAGGTACATTCTAGATCACAATAGAAGTCATACAATGGTGTAATTCCCAGAAATCACCAGTGATACTGGAAACGAATGCTGAGTGATTGTTTTAGAGTGTAGTTGCACAACTTCTGGAATTAAAAAATAATCAGCTCACTATATTTATGGGGAACTAGTAAAGAAGTCATTTGTCTATCAGTAATAATTCTGGATGCTGAGACTTTGACCTTATACTATTTTTTTTTCTTTATCTGAACTAGCAAATTGTGTGCTAAATGTCTGCATGTATGTGACAGTGGGTAGTGGAGACACAATAAATTTTACTTTTTTGTTGGCTTGTGAATATCAGTGAAAAAGCATTTGCTTTGCAAAATATTACTCTATTATACCTAGTAGGATTTATTGCTAACTTTGTTGCTTCTGTGTTTACATTCAAACTCCAGACTGATGTCTCAGTGTTATTCCTCAGAGATGTCTGGAAGTATATAGAATTTTATACCATGATGCATTATTAGATCTCTCAGAACTCAGTAACTTGGCAAGGAGGTTTTCTTTATCAGAAACATATTGTTGAACATTCAGAGAAAGGAAACAGCACAAATATAAACCTCAAGCCTAGAAAAGGAAATATCGAATTAAGACTGACATCAACTTGTGATTTTTTCATATGTGTATAAAATGAGAATGGATGTGATATAAACTCGTCAGCTGTAACTGTTCAGGCCTTCTCTCCTCTCCCTCTGATCTTGCTCTTCATGTTTTGTAAAATGCCTTAAAAGCAGTGACTCCAGCTCATAATGAAGGGATGAAACTGCCCTCTGAGAAGTCTCTCCTGAGTTTGGGAACAGAAGGCAGTACTGCAGACTGAAATGGCTGTAACCTTAAGGTTAACTTTTTACATCTTCCTCAAGGAATAGTCTCTTCTTTATTTCATTTTCTTCATTATAAAAAACCCCCACCTTTTATTTCTATTATTTGTTGCATCACAGGACTTGGAGCAGTATTAATTGTATCGTAGAAAATGTTTCTTACATATAGATTTCTTTTAATAACTTCTGGCAATAAGGGTATCTGAGATGGATAATGGTGTGCTTAGATCAAAGTCTGCGCACGTGAGGAAATGAATACAAACCTGATCTAACCTTACATAAAGTTTTCAGGCGTAATAGTGGTGACAGTGGTGTACTGTTTCCTGTTGAAGCCTTGTAGCTAGAGACACCCCCTTGATTAGGCAAGGTGGGCTTTAGGATTTGATGAGAAACACTGTGAAAAGAAGCAATGTGACTAAGAAAACTCATGTAACAAATTATGCAGAAGAGGCAAAGCAAAGGACATCATCTGTATTTCATAATATTTCCAGATTTCCTTTGGACATCTATTTTAGTGCTTAGAAATTAACACGGAGATCTTGCGATTATCCTTTTCTGCCTGTCGAGCATGTGGTTTAACTTGGGTTTGGTATGCAAGATGGGTATGAGTGAAAGCTTTACAGGTAAGTGCTTTTCAGTGTCACCAAAGTAGCTAGGAAACAACTTATAGCTGAGTTGGTGAGCAAGGAAAGCAAAAAAAAAAAAAAGAGGAAGCTAAATAAGAATGATAAAAATGTCATACTCATACCTCTTTCTGTGCTTGAGTTGCTGCTTTCTTCAAAGCCGTGGTGTGCTGGGCACTAGCAACGTTTCAGAAAGTATAGTGGAAAGGAATAACACTGAATGGCACCACAGTGCTCAAGATACATATATGAAGTGTTCTGTGAAAAACTGGCAGGCACTTGACAACTTTTGCTTGTCTGCATAAAGCAATCATTTTTATCTGCTTTTTCTACACAAATATATAAGGCATTAGCATCAACACAGATAGTGAATAGCTTTTTTTACTGTTTTTTTGCATTCTCTCAGGATGGCTGCATTCTTTGGAGTTAGTGATAACAATTGCATAGTGTTTGCTGTGAGAACACATGCCAGTAACATCAGAGGATTCTTCCAATTGACTTCAAATACAATAATATGAGCAAGTGCTTTCTGTAAACACCACAGCAGTATTTTTTTGCTCTACACTAATAGCATATCTCTAACCTCATATGAGGTCTTTAGATGGGCCGAGTCGATTCATTATTTGCCAAAAAAGACAGAGATCAGTGCAATCCAGTGCTGCTGCCAACATGGCACCACCCTGTACTTTTGTTTTATCATTAGCTCAGAGAGAAATATGAGCTCAGAGAGAAAAGTGAAGGTTTTGTTTCTTTTGTGTTTGAATGTTATATAGTCCAAAAGGTCATGCTTACAGTAAAAGACTTATTGTTACTGGATGCAAAGATTAGAAACAGTTAGCTTTATTAAGGCAAAACTACTCTACATGCCTGGGTTTTAAGCCAAGATGTATTTTCTGTGACTATTCACACATAGCTACAATGAGTTTAATTTTTCCATAGTTCAACATGGATAGAAACATGAAACGACCTATCTTCACTATGGAGGTTTGTTGTGAATTTTTGACTTAATGTGCAATACTCTCGTACAAAATAGAGACATGTAAATTTTATCATACCAAATACTAATGCCCTAAGGAGCAAATGAAAATATTTCAGACATCAAGGTAAGACTGAACGTGGGAAAGGATTAGATATGGAACCTTTTACTAGGTTCCTTTGATTCCACTTTTAGTATCAAATTAGTCATGACCATCTATGACACAAGGAAAGGCAAATTATCTTTCCTTTTCTATTTTTTTTTTTCACATAGCACTGAGAAAACATAGATCAGTACTAGGAATACACAATATAAGCACTGGTAACAGCCTGTCTTTCACAGAGGAAATCAACTTAGAAATGCACATAGCAAAAAAAGTCAAAAGAAGCCAAAAGAAGTCAATGAGTTTGCAACTGGATTCAATTAGCAGTTTTTAGATGAAGTATAATATTAGTTATCTGCTGCATAATGGCAAGCTGTAGAGCTAGCTCTTTCCTTCAAACACATCAAAGAAACCGAGTACATTATTATCAGTCTCTTATAATGACTTCAGCACGAGCAGAGAAAATTCAGTAGAAAAACACAGTTCTGCTATGGAGTTCAATTAATGTAATTGAGACATAGGTTAATGCATGGTTAGTTTTTAGGTTTTAAAACTGCTCCTTGAGTTTACATGTCATACTTTATGTCATGATTGAAACCTTCGAAGGGTTATGGGCTCACTTTACAATCACTACTGGAAAAATGTACTTATTTGAATTCTGCTTGGGAAACACAAAACCTTCTTGACACTATGGTCTGGCAAAATGCAAAAAGATTTTTTTCCCTCAGACCATACTCCAATTTTCAGCTATAAGTTCTAGCATCCTAAAATGCTTCTCTGACATTGACCCTTCAGATATGGAAGAGAATAACTACCTCCTTTACATAGACATTCAAGGGTGGGATCACTGTACAGAGTATGCTGTGAGATTGGAGCCTGCTGAAGACAATTTCTGTAAGTCTTAACTTAGCATCTTCTCTGCCTTGTTCTAGATTTGTTAGTGAGTATTTTAAGAAAGTCATTATATTTCCTTTATGTAGCAGGTCAGCAGAGAGGGAAGCCCCTGAATTCCTGGCAGAAGTGGAACTAAAGCTCTGCTGCTTTTGATTTCCACTGTCTTCAGCAGGTGCTGGAGAAACTTTGAACATAGTTCTTGCCTGTTAGTATGGAAAGCTTCCTTGTTCAAAATGACATTTGTTCCATTATCAGTAAAAGCATATTTGTTGGTGACAAAGATGAATATAAGAAAACCCATCAAGACTGTTTACAGCTTGGGAGGTACCTGCAACTTTGCTGTCTGTAGTAGCAAATAACTAGAAAATAGAACATAAACTTCCTGTGTTCCTTTATCCTACAGAATGACATCTTCTTTTACATATTTTCCACTGATGAATTAAAATACATTTCCTCACCATCATGGCAGCTACAAATTTTAAATGGGAGAAACACAAGCCAGTACAATGCATCTGTACTGATTTGTGCTCGAACAGTATATTGCTATTTTATCTTCCCTATTGGTGTTTTTTTTAGAAAATTAGCTGTGCCCTCTTTTGTGATATAGTGGCTGTCATATTAGATGCTACCTGCAAAGGCAGAAGAAACAGATAACATTTCTTCGGTTTTATTCTGGCACACAATATTTACTGGTCTGAATATGTGTTGAAATTATACATTTACTTGAAGAAAAACTTTTTTTTCTAAATGGCTGTTTCACTGCCTGTCTAGTTCAGGATGTTCAGATACCTTGAGATGCACATTCTTTAACTAATCACCAGAATTGTAAATCAATAATCAGATTAGTAGCTTCTTACAGAAAGCAAGAGATTTGCTTTCTCTGACTGATAGCAGTCATTTAGCTCATAATTAAGTCTGCTCCTTTCAGAAGACTGAAGATTAGAGTGATATGTACACCACAGCATTCTTTTCTCCTTAGGTATCTTTTCTTGCTCTTTATTCAAACTTGGATGGTACTGTATGACTTATGTGTCTGCTCCCTAGATCATTCAACAAATCAAAGAAAGTGTGATATCTGCTTTTTAAACTGATAGAATTTGGCATTTTGAAAGAATCTCCCAGTAGGAAGGCCTCCCCTGCTGAAATATGTCACTAGCCATCTCTCCTCATTATCCAAATGGCCTTTTTGATGAATGGCAGCAGCAGTCTTTCCTTGTTAGAGCTAGTTAGCTGAATGCTCATCATTATTATTTTAGCATAATTATCTTCAGGGTAAGGTGGAGGCAGACTGTTCTCCATTAATGCTACAATACTTCTGTTGATTTTTGTTCACAACTGTTAGCACCAAGACATGAAAACAGATTGTGAATACTGAAAAACCCCAATGCATTGCTTAGTCATGCAGAACATATAAGAATTTTTTTTTTCATTTCTTCCTTTTTCAGAAGGTATCATTTAAAAAATCCTTTGAAGTGTGCAAATTTGTAGTCATGACAAATCAAATGCTATTAAACTGCTGAGCAGGAAGAAATGAATATATTTTCAGGAATGCTTGTACCTCCCCAACTTGATTAAACTAAACATAATCTCCTGATGTCATTGCATATCTGAGAAAGGGAAAAGAAAAGGAAAGACATGGGTAAAGGTCATTAGTTAAGAAATGTGAAGTGATTGTGTTACTTGAAGTTATAACAATGGAGAGGTTTCGATAGTTTGAGGTTTTTCTTCAAGTAAAGGGTGGGACCCAGAGATAGAAACTTCTGTGCTAATCTCTTGATGAGATAACATGTTACACGTCCCCTTACTATAAGACTATCACTACTGTGGACTGCATGGCTGTTATGTAAGCTGTTATTTGAATTATGAAACTGAGATTTGATTGCAGTTTACTCGTGGGGAAATAAGCCTCAGAAGGTCTATTCAAATTTTCAGAGAAAGCATTTATTTGTGGTGCTCCCATATTTTATTACATGTTCAATGTAAACTTGTCAGATTAGCTGCAGAAGGAAAAGGTCCCCACGTGCTGGATCCTAATGGGGTACAGGGAGAAAGGTGAGGAAAACAGGATGTCCAAGAGGCTGGATCTAGTTACATGTGATATGTAGTGAAGTTTGGGTAAAGGTGGGGTGGGATTATTCTAGCTAATTGGGGTGTTCTAGCTTGACAAGTTGAGATTTCTTTTCAAAACACCTGATTTGAACATACATGCTCTGGTATCTGCTGTCCTTACACAGTGCTTCAGTTCCCTGCATGTGAGCAAGATGGGATACTCCTCAAGAGAAGCTTGTTTCATTTGGTTTCCATTTGTTATCACATTTCTGTCAGAGCCCAGAATTTTAACCTAAGCAGTCACAATCCTCATCTCTGTTCTCTGCTAGTCCACCTTCTCACAGTCTGGCCATCTTAAGGTTTGGAACGACTATGTCCAAGTGATGTCTGTTTTAATGTACCATTGTCATCTGTTTGTTTCAGTGAATGACACAGGTGCACAGAGTGAACATGAGCTGTGAGTATGAAATACAACCTTGTTCATATGAAAGTAGGCTGGAGAATTAATTCAAAACAAAGCCTGCCTGGGCAGAACAAGGGTCCCCACTGCAGAGAGGCTGCAAGAAGGAGGGACCAGGGAAGGCTGAGAAGTCTGTATGGAGCCATCAGCTGAAGGCATTGATTCAAGTATTGGAAACATACATCAGGGTAATAAATTTGTTTCAGAAATTTGCAGGACAGCCTCCACCCACTTTAACTGCTTTTTTCATTACATGATTTAAATAAATATTTTTAGTTTCAGTAGGAAGCTATGAATTATTCAAATGACAGTTCTGAGGCAATGTATTCAGATGCAAAAAGCACTTTAAATTGATTTTGAAACTATCAGCAGTAGAGAGGAAAAATGGTAGGTGGGAGCATAAACTGGCTTATAAAATATTTACACAAATAATTGTATATTTCATATCTTGATGGACTTATATTTTGTGTCTCCAAATTACTAATGAACATTAGTTGTTCCTGACACTGACTGTAATTAAACATGTCTTCAGTTCATAAACATGGTGAGTAACAAGTTGCTCATTGGAAAAAAAATTATCATAATTAAAAAAAAAAGAAAGCAAAATCATTGTATTAAGCACGAAAAAAAAAGAAAGAAAATAAACTAATTTGCTGTGTAGTCATTTTATGACTTACAATGTAGGAGTATTTAAAGTTGAATTGTAATCCAGTGAGTGTATTACGTACCTTGTGTTAGTGACAAATTGTGTTGCAGTCATTGTCGCTGAAGAAGACCTTATGTTATTTAGTTCTGTCATACTGTACATATTTTCCTGAGCCATTTATTAGGAGCAGCTTTTGTGTGCCACATAAGTGAACCTGGCTGTAATCTGCAACTGATTTACTGCTCTTGCCTGCAGGGCCATCATCTGTGTTCTTAGCGGAACTAGTAGACATACCAGCTTTGACATAATGTACAGGAAGTTTTTCTCACCAAAATCAGGTTTGCCAAGCCCTGAGGTCGTCAGTCAAACAGAGTCACATTGACTAAGTGAAAGCTGAGTAGTTCTTGGGGTCTGGCCCACTATTTAACATCAGATTACAAGCTTCTCTTATTTAATAAAAATATAAAGGATAGCCTGAAGCTCAGAAAGCCATTGTGCACATGCCTGTCTTCAAGCATGTGTGAAGTCCTGTTGATTTGAATATGAGTACTTCCTGCAGCAGAAGGTAATGGGAAGTTTATGAAAAGTATGTCTAAGATCAAATGTCCTCTTCTTTGGTCTTGATCCCCTTTTGAGATCCGAATACAGTAGTATTTTTTAAAAAAATGTTGAGATTATAAAGAGCCAATGTTCCTACCATAGGAAAAAAGCACTTAACTGAAAGTGGAGTCCTAATTCAAAGGCTATCATGACTTGTCACAGTTATCTTTTAAAGGCACAGAAATTTTGCTGGATGAACTCCTGATGTGCATTCGAGTTCTGTGTGTAACAGTTCAGACCCTTGATTTGGATCTCTTGGAAAATTTATTTATTGCTATCACAAAACATGAGCAAGAAATTGAAAATTAAGCATTCAGGAAAAGAATGCATTGGAAGAAAGAAAAAATATTAAGTAGGCAAAAAATTCTTCAGGCAAAAATAATTTTCATGTTTATTGAAAAGAATATGCAGCAAAAATTCCCACTAGTGCTCTTATGCCTCTTATGCTTTGCTCTGCTTTCAATGACATAAAATTCCCACAAGGAACAGAAAAACAGGAAATTAAGGGAGAAAATAAACAATTATCTACTTATCATATTGCTGTCACTATGGTGTCTGAATACTTTCTGTAAAATAAGCTTGTTTGATAATCACAGATTTTTTAAGGTGCTTTGTAATTATCAAATGGAAATTTGAAAAGATCAAAGTTAGAGGCTTATAAAGAGTCTGTTTTCATTTAGAAATAAAGGAAAATAAATAAAATAAAGGACATTCATATTTGTGAAGGATTACAACTGAGTGTTGTAGAAGCATATGAATAGTTGGTTTCTTCTGATTTATTAATATTACAATATGTAGGACAAGAATTAATTTTGTTTTGATACCATAAAGGTAATTTTATAATCATTATTATTTTGGACATATTATTATGGGCATGAAGATCTGGTAAAACAGCTGAATGTTATAGAATCGTAGAATCATAGAACGGGTGGGTTAGAAGGGAGCTTAAAGATTGTCTAGTTCCAACCCACCTGCCATGGGCAAGGACACCTCCCACTAGATCAGGCTGCTCAAGGCCCTGGTCAAGTAATTGTACTCGTGTCAAGTATGTCAAGTAACTGTATTTTTTAAAAAAATTATTTTCCTGGTATATGTATTATTTCTAAAGTTTTGTTGTATTAGTGATGGTCTGTGCAATCATCAAGAGATTTTTTTAAGATATTTACTTCAATGTGGTCATGATTTCACTCCCAAAGCTGTTCATTCCAACAGCTTGCACGTCTTTGCAGGCAGTTGCAGTTGAATGCTTTGCCTTTGAAAGGAAAGGAAGCTGAGATCCAGTTTGTGCTGTGTAGCATTTGACTATGCATCTTTAGGTAAAATAATACTGAACCATTTTTGGTACAATATCTCAGACCTAAGTGGTTGTGTTTTTTTCTTTCTTCTCTAGAACAGAATTTGATACCTGGCTTTCTCCCAAAACTTAGAGCATTATAATGTGGGAATTCAACCTGCTAAACTTGGGAGGGAGTGGATAATTGTTGCTGTAGGTATTCACATACCAAGACATTTATATTTACTCCTGTTTGTTTCCAGCAACCTTTACCTCAGCAAGTTTGGCAAATCTCTCAACTTAGCCCACATGTCCATTGTTTACAGACTGCATGTGGAATTTAGCAGCTGTGAGCATCACCTTGCACATTGAACCTTATGGAGGTGTTGTCTCAGGAATGTCTCCTTCAAGTAGAACAGAGAATTGTTGCTCTTTGCATGGGATATAGTTTCCTGAAAAAATCCCAGTTGTGTCACTTCATGAGGTATGGAGCAATGGAATAAATGTAACACATGGTAACCAGTTAAACTGCTGTCAGTGCCAGTGTGTGAAGAAGAGGTAGATGAAAAATTATTCTCTCTTAAAGTCACTAGCACTTGAAAAACACCAGTAATTTTTTCATCAGTAATTTCCTTCTTAGTGTGGATCAAGCTTAATTGTGCATATAATCTCACTGATAATTTTTTTAACGAAGACTTCTTATAATAGTATTTTTGATCAGTTTTAAATGACACACAGTGGGGGTCTGGAGATATTTTGATCAAGCTCCAGGAGATATTTTTAAGGCATTATGTTTTAGAAAAACTCATATTTAAACTGCATGTTTAAACTCCATCTTTGCAGCCTGTGCCTATAAAAATTGCACCCATGTTTTTACTATTACAGTACTTTACAAAGTCTTTATTTTCTTCAAATTCCCTATCTACTTGATATCCTCCTCCAATGTAGTGCAAATGGAATCTCAGAAATGAGCACAAAGCATGACCCCAGCACCCTGTGTAGACCCTTCATTCAACCAAATGGTAGACCACTTTTACTCCCCACGCAATTCCAAAGAAGACTGAGATCCACAGCCATGAACTTACTTGCATGATGATGAACCAGATTTCAATGTAATTATCTAATTCAAATTGCATTATCAGGAAATACAGACTAAAAAAATGCAAAGAATGAAGACAGTTGCAGCCTTATCTAAAAATCTCTTACATGTAGGTAGTCTGTTCTTGTTCTTGAAGTCTGTAAATCCTGGGAATCAGAACAGAATGTAAAGGAATTGGCATTAAGATAGGGCCTCAAAGTCAGAGGTTGTAAATACCTTCAGACTCTCTTAAATCTGCCAGTATGTGAAGGACACATGCACCCTCATGTCATTTTTATACATCATTTTTATATATCTTTTAGTAAAAGATTTCAAAATACCCCCAGGCAAAGTTTCCTTATATATCATATGCACTTATAGTAATTTTTTACAGAATTTCCTTTTGCAGGATAATATTACAAGTATTCACTTAAGAATTGTGTATGAGGACTGATTCCCAAATATCTGTATTTTGAAGGAGTATTGCATAATTTAACAAACAATTATCCAATAGTCTGTAGTTTTGATGGGGCGAGACCAGCACAGTCACATTTGAAAAAAGAACCTCCTACACAACTATTTCTTCTCAAGGCTTGTCATCACACACATATGATATCATTTCATTGCTTTTGAAGCCTATTACTAATTTAATAACATCATGAGAGAGCAAAATTTCACCCAAAATTACTCTCTATACTCATCAAATTTCAGTAGCATTATGCAAGTCTGCAAGAAACTTTGTAAGCAGGATAGGTTTACAAAAAGCTTTAAGCATATACATGCTAAACAGTTTTAGCCAATTTTATCCACTTGAGATGTCATTATAAGCAGTTAATAAAAAGAACTCTTTAAAGGAGGAAAGAGACAGGACAGAAGGAAATAATGAACACGTTATACTATTTGCTGTACAAAAAAACCCCAGAATACCAACATTCCACAGTAAAGAAATAAAAAAACCCAAACAACATCCAGAAGACTAAATAAAGCAAATATCTTGCAGGAAAGGTAAGATGATATTTTTGAAGTTTGAGTGATAAGAGTGATAACAAATATGCTCATTTAACCAAGTAAGATTTCTGGTGAACTTAAATTCAGTTGTTTTCCAGTTCCACAAACTACTATCCACCATGAGGTCTTTACTGTGCATACCCTCTCTCATGTGTTAGTTAGGAATCTTCCTGGAGGAGTATATCAAATTCCTACACATGCTATAGAACAGGATTGTCTTGTGGTATGTTCCTAGTCCCTTCTGCTCCTGACCTTTTTCTTTCTGTTCCTGCTCTGAGCCCATCTTGTGTACACGATCCCGTTTCCCTTTAGGCATCTTCTGAACCTCCCACATATTTTTCTCTTCCTGTTTCAATCACTTAACTTTCTGCACAATGGTTTTAACTTGCTCATCCTTTCTACAAGTCATTTTCCAACAGTCCTTCTTTTACTTGAATATCCTTTCCTTACTTTTGATTATATTTGATCTTTCTGCATTTGAGTTAACTATTTTTGTGGTGCTTTTCTAGGTGAGGAGGGTAGAACACTGAAGAAAGAGAAGAAACAAGGTCTCCAAAGAAGGACCAAGAGTTTCTTATTGGCCAGTTACTAACAGCGTTTTCTGCATTGATTTTAGTCCTTCCTATTAATGAAGACAGACTGTTCTGAGAGTTTTATTGACAAGAATCTATAGAGTTTGCATGAACAGACACTTTTAGGAGACTCAAAGTTGGATACTATTGAGTATCTTCTCGCATAAATGCCAAATGTGCAAAGTGACTGTCACTGACATGTTAAGCAGTTTATCAGGAAATAAGCAAATATTAATAAGTCCTTAGTAGGCAATGTATGGGGTAGCAACAACAACAAGAAACACAACCCCCTTCCCTCAAAAATTATTACATTGTCTTCCTTTTGCCTGAATCCCACAGCTGCCTTTCCTCAGCTAAGCCTCAGATATAACTCTGCTGCCTAGGAGAAACTGGAGACTGCCAGCACTTTTTTCCTTGGATGTTTCTGTGAGAAGTAACTGGAATATTTTTGGCAAAATTTCCCATCACTGAAATGTTCAGCATAAACAGTCAAAATTTGGCAAGGTTATGAGCAACTGAAATGGAACTTCATAATATGAAGACTCAAGCTCATAATTTATGCAAGATGACTGTTCAACACATGGCACTATTCTATTGCATGAACTATAAGCTAAATTTTAGCAGTTATTGCTCAAAAAAGAAAATGAAGGCGAATGTAAAGGAAGTCTCCCTCTAATATTCCTGCTAAGACTGCAGTCAGAATATCAGTGATATTACCTTAAGGACCTCAGTTGTAGCAGACTAATGACAACACCATTTTCTTTCTTTTGATTCTGCTTGGTAGTGGGACAAGAACACAAATTAGAATTGGTTCTCTGTTTTGCCTGATGTGATCCTTAGGACAGTGTGTTATAAAGTTCACCTGTCCAATGCTTTATTGCTGACACAGCTACAAAATATTTCTGTCCATAAAGAAAAATATTTTAAAATTAAAGCCTTTCCAGTGAAATAAAAAGACATATTAGTACCATTGCTTTCATTTTTACTTGGCCTAAATTGTAAGTTATCTGTTTAAAAATAGTACGTACATTCCAGGCACTCATCTCATGCTGTCTGTTTGAATCACTAGCTACAATTTGCATATTTATAATCATTTTTCATCCTTCTCTAATTTCCAGTGCTTAAACCACCTGCTTCAGAAATGTCTTTTTAAGATTTTGTTTTCTCCTTGTGGCCATTATTGGTGTGCACAAAAATTCAAATGTAAAAATGTTGTCAGTATATACAGGACATGGAGGGCTTGAGGCTGGTCCCTTAATGGTCTCAGCAAAAATCCATAGTGTCAAATGATTCAGAAGACAGGTGCCATCCATAATCTTTCAGCTCAAAACCGATAGCCATTTTCTCCATCAACAGTATTGTTCAGCATACACTGCAGAGGCAGCTGTGCTTTGTGAAATGTTTTCTGTGGAATGTCAATAGAAGGCCTATTGAGGCCCAAATTTAAAAAATATAATGTGTTGCACCAAAAGTGAGGAAAAGATAAAGAAGATGTTTCAGATATTGTTGTTACTTAGTTGCATTTAATAGAAATCAGTAGCTGAATTCTAGAATGTCTAATGCTTATTCTTGCAGCTGTGGATAAACTACTAAGGGACATGTCCTCCATAGATGCTCTATGGAGTCTGAGTCATTGCATGTTTGCTGCATATTTATAAATGGGTTTTTAACGATATTGTAAGCCTTCTGATTGGCCACTAACATCTGAAGACTCATCCCTAGGGTTAATTACTTAGCCATAGTTTTCCATAAAATATTCCCTACTTACTATTAAATCAATGTTGAGATTTCTACTGTATCTACCTTGTGTCTATACATTTTAAAGGTTTAGTAACGAACTATACTATTTTGCTATAGAAATCATCATGTTTATGTTGGGTTATTATTATAAATATTAGCAATTCTAGTAGAAAATAAGAACCCTGACACTTCAGCCATTCTGACCTTCATCATAGCAACAAATTACAATAACCTGATCACTCTTGAATTGAAGTTGTTGAGTCTTTTAACATCTGATATAGAAGGAGGAAATCAGACATCCAAATTAACTGAAAATAGATATGAATGTTCTTCAGAGTGGTATCTTTTCTTTTGCCATGGGATTTTAGCAATAGGGAGAATAGGGGTGCCATGGAGAGTTTGTCTTCATGGAATGTGAAATCCAGTGTGGGGTGGAGACTGGGGAAAAACATGCATAGAAGGACTAAGACATGGTGCACTTTAGATACTAAAAAAGACAAGAAATTTGAGGAAATAGTTCAGAGGTTTTTTGCTATGTGAGCAAATTCCATTGGCTTGGAGTGGATTATTTAGCAGAGTGAAGAAATATTTTGGACACATACAATGAACTACTTGAAAACTATATCGGTCTCTTTTCTTATTTTTCCATCTATTGTTTGCAGCTCCCACTGGTTTTGTCAGGTCTGCAATTAAACATGCAAGGTGATAAAGGCCTGGAACATGTTTTCTTATAATTCTCCCAAAGGCCATCCTGCAATTTATTCGTAAATAATACATTTGTGTAGTCTGCATGCTGTCTTCTGACCCAATGCACGTTCTCTTTTTTTCATAAGGGAATCACTGAAGACATGTGTCCATACAAGCAAAATTCTCTTCTCTAGGAAACATGAGAAGACCCCTTTCATGCGGGGCAGACTCAGTCATCTCAGCTGTCAGTAAATAGTCAGAATTCTGGCTGGAGCACCAACCAGCCATGCCAGAATTCCAGTGCTCGGCCCGTGCGCCTCTGCTTTGAAATTAGGCTTTTGCAACACTGGGCAGCTGCTGCTTTTCAAAAGTATGAAAAAAACTTAGTTAATGACGAACAGAAACTATACAAACAATAAAAAATTGGTCTGAAAACCAAGCATTCAACATAACTTGTATGCTTTAGTTTAACCAGGAGTGATACAGAACCTCAGAAGAAGAGACTATAAAAGAAGTAAGCAAATGATAACATTAAAAGATGCTGCTTAAATAATGAAGATACTATTAAAAATACAGCATGTAATTGTAAATTATATATAGAACTATATTCCATTTTTTTCTTTTTGTTAAAATGCAAACAGAAATAAAACCTAGTCTTCCAAAATGCTTATAATTACGTACCTTATAGATTAGAAAGATGTTATGTGCTTTAGTTTAAGTAAGAGTGGCTTCATACTTCACATATTTTTTTCACAATGATCTAGCTTTGGCTGACTCCAGATTCAGTATAACACCCCAAATGACATTGAAATTTATATGTCATTTTCTCAAATTAGGTAATTTTTCTAGCATCCAAACGAGACTTTAGAAACCAATGGGTGTGCCTGAAAACTGTCATCCATGATTCAGGAAGGTCCTGATTTTTCAACATGATTATAAATGCTGGCTTATGAAGATAGAGTAACACTAAGAAAGTCGATTTCTTTGGCTTCATTTTCTTAAAACTTTTTTTTTTTTTCAACATATTATTACCCACCAGATTTGTGTTGGTGAAGCACTACTCTTTTGCTTTTCTTCCATTACGGCAATGTTGGTTAAATCCATTAAAGGAAGTGGAGCAAGAAAAAAATAAAAAGAAAGAATGCTAGGAACTACTCTGTGTGTCTGAAAAACTGCAAAGGATGAAAAGAAATATGCTGGTATACTTGATAGGACCTTTAGTTTACGTTTGTCAATATGACCAAACAATTCCTCTTTGTTCCCCATAAAGAAGCCAGATTTAACATGAAAAACTCATGCATTCTGTAAATTTTTAATGTAGATTTTAAGACAGGATGAGGTATGCTTTTCCATATGTACAGGGGAGTAAATAACTCAGGTCTTTCTGTTTATAAATGTACTCCTAATTACCGCATGGAATATAAAAACTGTATGTTTGATCCTTTCATAATCTAATTATATTATTTTCCAATTTATTAAATAAAGACAGAAGCAAAGAGCCAAACCCATTTTTATGTCACATGGATACTAAGTGTGTCATGGTTGGTGTTTTAGAGATCAAACAATCCATATGTTGTCTACAAGACATCATGTTTGAAGAAATAGTACCGCTGCATGTACTGGTCTTTGAACAGCCTTCTATGGGAAGTTCATTAGGTGGGCAAGCACAGCATTTTGTTTACCCTTTCTAGGTTCCTTAAGCACCAGAAGGCAGCTCTGTCTGGAGGGTCATCAAAAGAATGGCCTTCAAAATAAATGTGCATGTTGTGATCCAGACTGGGATTGCCTTTTACAGGAGGATTCCTTATATATTGCAGATCTGTTGACATGTACATATATGTACTTCTTTTTTATATCATTCTAGAGCACCCAGTTTGAATGAATTGAACTTCCTTGTTCAAATAAGAAGTGTTCTGAGAATTAAACAGCCATCAGTGTGACTGAGATAGCAGTTATGGCCTCAAAATATCAAAGGGGATTTAGTGAAGCTCTAAAGGAATAATCAATAATATGCCAATAATATATTTGCTGGATGTTGTTGGTCATTTACCCAAGTAAAGAAGGGTGGGGACTATGTTTTTGAATAAAAAAACCCAGTTATTACTTGGGGAAAATACTCAGAGAACTTATAAAACCAGAATTAATCCTTGATTTGTTCTAGGCAGTGCAGGGGCACAATTGTAGCTAATTAAGAACCACTTTGTCATAGTGAGTATAAAGTATAAAATACATTATCATGATTGGATGAGAGGAGTCATAAAAATGCACAAGGCATTGTTCATCTTCAAAAAAAAAGAGAATTATACTTAAAATGAGAATGCTGCTTGCAGAGACAATAAAAGTAGCAGCTAAAAGAGTAAAACTTCTTGCAGTTAACATATTAGTTATTCACTGTTTATGAATATACCTGACTTAAAAAAAGTTAAAATACCGAAATGTAAAGAAACAAGCACAAAAATCAGTGGAGTTTAATGGCAAATTAGCAGATGTTACTAAAAAGAAAGACATTGTGTAGAAATTATAAATTTTGTCATTATTCAAAAAATAATGAAAGAAGAAACACTGGAAAAATCGAATATAAAACCTTATAATGTCCGCCTGAAATTATTTTGATAAGCAACTTGCTGAACTGAAAAAAAGAATCCTCTTCTTTGAAAACTTAAGAATCTTCCTTATGAATGGAAGAGAAACAAACTAGAGTTTTTCAGTTTAGTAAAAAGATAACTGAGACTATAAAGTGAAACCATAGTTGGCTGGGGTATAGAAGGGATAGATTCCTTCTGTGTACATGTGCAGTTTTGTATGTTTCTCTTGAATAACCATAATTAGCCTACTTTAGAGTTACAGGATCCTACACTAAACAGGCCTCTGGTTTGAGATGGTACAACTGGTCTTGAGGTTTTTATGCTGAAAATATACAGCATGGATTAAAATACAAATTTCTTTCTGAATTTCTGTCATAAATGTTGTTCTATTTGCTAAAGAGAAAAAGCCCCAAACCTAAAAATGATGCTGATATCTATATAACTGAAAAAAGCGCATTGTAAAATATTAATTCCACAAAATATAATCATATTATCATGAAGTATAATATTTAATCTAAATCATAAATTTTGCTTTTCAGCTTTCCTAGCATTTTGCATGTGGTGAGACATTGGTCTATACATTGATAATTAACTCTTCTGAAAACTGAGACTAGAGAATTTGTTTTGCAAATTTAATTCCTAGGAAGGCTCTTCGATGCTGAAATGTATGCAGAGCTTTTCATTAAAATACTTCTCATTTGTTTTTATGAGTATTCTTCTTACCTCTCATATTTGTCTGATGTATTTTAGAACTTCTTTAGGACTGAGAATGTGTTTACTTTGTGAACCAGAAATGTTGGTTCTCTGAAAGGATACTAGAGCTAAAATTACTGGGGTGGTGGGAGGAAAAGTTTAAGTATAAAATATTTGAATATGCTTTACCTAAATCTTAGAGAGTTGTGAAATATGTTTTCTTATTTGGCACAAGCACATATTGCATCAAACCATCCAGCTAAGATAATGAAGTGATAGTTGTAATTTAGTGAATACTAAATATCCAAACACCAACTCCAAGTACAACATATACGGTTTTTTAAGTATATAGTAAAGCCCAGTATGTAAAGAAAGTACATCTGTTCAAGAGACCCTAGCTGACACTGTGTTAGCGTTTGGGATTATTGCGTGTTAAACATGGTTAGTTGTTAGTAATATGAGGAAATCTCATTTTTTCTGGATGTTTCCTATCAAACAGGTCAATAAGACACAATGATAACTATGATAAAAAATAATAGTAATGGGTAATTCTTTCTGTGGTATGCTGAAGAGATAAAGACATCAAAGATGATAATAACCTAGAAAGAATTATCTCCATTATCTATATTTTGCTAGAAAACAGTAGAAAAACAGCTCTACACATACCCTGGCAGTATAGCTATTCATGTAAGTGCTCATAATTTCCACAAACCATCAGGACTTCCAGTGTCTGTGAAACAAGTACTTCACATGATAACACAGATAATATTATATCCATGTTATCGCTTTCACAATGCAGAGGATTAAAGATATCAAAAAGCTCTTACTATGGAAAAGAGGTCTTCCCAGTAATCTAGGGACTTGCTGCTTTTACCTAAATAACACAAGCCATCATGTCTGCTAGCAGCCAGCGCAGCTTAGCATAGTTCTGAGTCCATACAAGTTTCAGTTACAGGTCTACCCTCCTGTACCCTTGTACCCTTAGAAAGTTTGCAGATGATACTAGCTGGGTAGAAGCATGGATCTGATGGAGGGTCGGGAGGCTCTGCAAAGGGATCCAGCAGGTCCAGGGAGGTTATTCTCCCTCTGTATTCGGCACTGGCGAGACAGCTCCTTGAATACTGTGTTCAGTTCTGGGCCCCTCACCACAAGAAGGATGTTGAGGCTCTGGAGCGAGTCCAGAGAAAAGCAACAAAGCTGGTGAGGGGGCTGGAGAACAAGTCTTTTGAGGAGCAGCTGAGAGAGCTGAGGTTGTTTAGCCTGGAGAAGAGGAGGTTGAGGGGAGATCTCCTTACTCTCTACAACTACCTGAAAGGAGGTTGTAGAGAGGAGGTAGCTGGGCTCTTCTCTCAAGTGACAGGGGACAGGACAAGAGGGAATGGCCTCAAGCTCCACCAGGGGAGGTTTAGGCTGGACATTAGGAAAAAAAAATTTCACAGAAAGGGTCATTGAGCACTGGAAGAGGCTGCCCAGGGAGGTGGTTGATTCGCCTTCCCTGGAGGTGCTTAGGGGCTGAGGGGCATGGTTTAGTGTTTGATAGGAATGGTTGGACTTGATGATCCAGTGGATCTTTTCCAACCTGGTGATTCTATGTAAATGACTTTTTAAGAAAGAAAAGTAGTTATCCACTGCAATGATTCACTCTGATAAGCGGCTTTGGCAGAGCAGACTTTTTCACTTTCATGGGTCTGCCTGGAAGAACTCTGTGAAAGATGATGCTGGAGAAATGTGGGCTCCAGGAGAGCTGGTTATTTTCAAGGATTACTCCTCAAAGCTCAAGAGCCGTTGGTATCTGCACAGGAAATCAAGCAAAAGTAGATAAACAAGGAGATCATTACTAAACTCAAATTGACCTTCCAGTCATAACCCACAAGAGAATTCCATGCAAAGGGCTTGATGTCTGCTTACCTTCAGAGCAGATGAGTAATCATATCGCTGTTCAGATCCAAGTTAAGCAAGTGTGAAATGCACAGCCCAGGCTGTACAGTGCAAGCTATACAAAGCACCGATTTCCAGCCCTGAGAGAACGACCTTAGGCAGAGCAGTGTGTGAAAGTGCTCAGGACAGAGCATGGTCACTGTAAGGACTGATTGAGTCCCCCAAAGTCAAGTGGAGACTACAGTCTATTCCTTAGGGCTTTTGATCAGGACTGCCTATAATCACATTAACAACAGTTGCATACATTTTAAGTATTAACCAATCCATCACCATGCCATATTCAACTGGCTGTACGTATGCCATTCTTGCTACAGTTTAGTCCTATATTTTAATCACTTAAAAATACTTGAAACACATCAATATCTTACAACATAGATTATTAACTTGACTCTTGCTCTATTATGCATTCAAATATATATCATACCTTAATATGATCTGAAGTAGAAAACATAAAATAATATAAAAGTACACGGTCTCTGACTAAGCTTTTTTTTTTTCCAGTCATCCACTTGTACCACAACTCTAAGGAACAGCTTCAGATTCTAATCTGAGATCCAGGTAGTGTGAAGAAAATAGTTGTTAGATTCAGGTGGCATTAATAAGGGGCATGGAAAATTTCATTTTCTTTGTTCTCTGGCACAGGATCTACCTTCATAAAAATGCCTTTCTCAGTAAACGTATGTTGATTTACAACATTTCATATCTTCTCTAGTTTTAAGGTATGTAAACTCCTATATGAAAAATGTCTTCCATCTTAAGACATTCAAACTCACTTTAGGTCTTTAATAATTAAACTGTTGGCACAATAAATGGAACTATTTGCTTAGCTGTTTAGGGCTTAAAAAACAAGTCCATGTCTTTGAGTATACATATTTGTATTGTGATGTTTCAAAATGTACGACAGGAAAAGAAGAGGAATATCTTGATAAAATGGCTTTTAAAATTATTTTTATATTTTAATAGAAACTACTTGGTTATTACATTCACTTTTGTACTTCTATTACAATTTGCTGGAATGGAAAATACATAAAATTAAAGCACTGACTGAAAAATAATCAAAATCAATTTCTTTTATTCAGCATGTTGTGCATCTTAAATAATAAAGATGACATGGGCAGTGCAATCAAAATAAATAATTTTTCAGGGCATTTAGTCATGTCAAAAGTTGTGGTTAAAAGGAAGGCAAAGAAGCATTTACAGAAATGCGTTTTTTTAAACATGAGAATGAATGCACTGAGCTTTCTCTATTCTGTTTCCCAAAGATTCTTAAGAAATTGGATTCGATGACTGTACCGTACTCTGCTCTGCCAGAGAAGCTTCCTTCAAGATGACATTTAGTAAGCAAACATTGTATTATGTGATTTGTAACTTGAGGCAGGGTGTGCTAAACTGTATTTTTCTCTAAATATTGGTAAATCCAAGTTGTAAATAGGCTTATAGCTCTTGATACTTAAAGGTGAACACTGGAATTTACTCTAGATGATTGGTTTTGATGCATGGATGCCTTACACTTATGGTATTACTTTTTATTTTAAAATAAAAAAAGGTTTAGAGGTAACTTTAAAGGTCACCTGGTAATTACCTATGCTGAACATCTTCAAATGCTGTGATGTATTTCAGAGAGCAGCACAGTTTCCAAGAGTGGTGGTTGGAAGTACTGAACTTTATGATCAAAAGGGTGGTAAATAGTAGAGATTTATTTAGAAAAAAATGAGCAACATGAACCGTTCAGGTCAACAATGATCTTCTTTTCTAGTAGGTTGACCGCTTTCTTTATACATATTATCCTTTAGCCTTTTTCTTTGTTTGTTTCTTTCCTTTAATTTTTTTTATATACATATGAATAACATGAACAATAACTTCACCAATAAGTCTGAATCAATTTAATGCTGATAGGAAGATCTACTCAACAATGACACTATACCCTATAATGACATACATTCACATTCATCCTACAACCAAAATGTGTAATGTAGGCACATTTTGGCCATCTGTAAAGTGCTGGTGTACAGCATTTAGAGGCACAGTTTGGGATATTACATTAACTAAAAAATATTAGGAATAGTATTTTACATAGAGTTCGGAAAATGTTAAAGGTTTTCCAGAGCCCAAGTTAAGATCAGGTAGGTGAACACAAAAAAAGAAGACATGGAAAATTACTATCCATTTCTAAAAATCTAGGTTTTATCCACCTTCACGTATCCAGTTCAACATGCATTTCATTATAAGGCCTTTTTTGCACATTTTTTAAGTATCATTTCAAAATTTCTCGTCAAATGTCAATATCTGCTTAACTTAGTATCACTTTACCTTCTCCCTCCCACATTATAACTGAAGTAAAATAACATAAGCTTTGAGTTATTTGAAGAATCCTTTAGAAACTTATTGTGTTTTGAGGCTCATTCAGAGCAAATAGATCTGTATGAATAATTCTGGGGAAAACTTGTAGATATAAATTACACTGTAGAAACTCAACCCTACTTGGGGGACAGTTCAGACTTCAGTTTTAGGAGTGGGAAACTGAGACAGGAGACAGACCATGGACACCACAATGTTTCACTGGCCTGGGGCTCTGTGTCCCTGCAGAGTGGCTGACCACTCTGTGGACTAGAGCGTGAAGCTGCTGCACTGTGAGCAGACTTACAGGAACAAATGCTGTGTTCAGAAGGGTAGATGTTTTACCAAGATCCCTATATTGTTCTCATGCTGTTCAAAACCAGGAGGCTAAAACTTGGTTATACACTTAAAAATTATATACACAGAGGCTAAACAGAAGAATTTAACTTGTCCTATGCAAAAAATCTTAAACTAGTTCATTTTAAAATCTATGTCATCTTGGAAATGAAATTCAAGAATTAGCTTCATGATATATTTTTTTACTGGACTTTCAGGAGCAGAAACTGGAAGTGCAGTGTGATGCTGTAAGGCATCTTGGATGGCCTAAGATGTCTGTTAGTCTGGAAGTTGGACCTCATCTCTAAAGTCAGATAACTCTTATGTCATGAAATATATTTTGTTCTGTTCTTAACATCCACAGGGCTGATACTATTTTCCTGGAATAATTCATGGAAATGTCATTAGGTTACCTGAATATTGGCAAAAGGGAAAGAAAAAAAAATTGTGCAAACTTATTTTAACTTAAGAATTGGAGATATATTTACAAGGGTCAATTATTTCATTTCATAATGAATATATTTCTGTGTAATTAATCTCTTTCTGTTTACATTTCTTCTTAAAGTCATATTTCAAATTCTATTTTTATCACGAGTTGATGCAGCAGTTCTGTTTACGTTGTCTGATAAACTCCAAGAAAAAGTAATTACGAATTTAGGTTATCACTTTTCTTAACTTTTTAAGGCAAGTCTAATTGTAGAGTAGTTTTCTTTTATTCTCTTTAGTCACTGAGGATTTTGATATCCTAAATTTATCTACACCTACAGATGACATTGTCACGTAAACTGGAAATATATCAATTTGTTGGGGAAAAATATCAGTATCTATTGCCACTATGTTTATATGTCAATTTTGTAATCACATGTTGTTTCCTGAGTGGTATTTATACACACGTCAATGTATGAAGTTCCATAAAGCCCTTGGATTAAGTATGTGTGGCATCAAAGCTATCAGCCTAATTCTACCTGCTTATTCTGACTGAAGAATCTAATTCTGAAATCTACTGGTATAACAATAACTTCTCAGAGGCTAAAAAACATTAAACTCCTTAGGCACAGTACTTTGCTCCCCGGTTCTCAGAAACAACAGTAGAAGCAAAATCTGAAAGAATAGGTGCTTTGTCAGCATTAGTGTAGGTACAGATTTTTGTAAGGAATCTTTCCCTATATGTTCCTAAGAGATTTTAGTTTAATGTATATGGGAGAAAAGATTACACTTAAGTATCAAAGGTCACCAAGATATCAGACTTGGTCTAATTAAAGATCATAATTTCTTGAAATAGGAAATCATTCAAAATAATTGAGCTTTCTTGAATTCCAAAAATATGGTGTTACTTCTCCTATCTGACCAGGATGCATTTCAAAGCTGTCTCTCTTTGGTTGGTTTTGCAGTGTAATTACGAAATAAAGTACCATCCTAAATTTGTTTCTGCTGTTCTTATCCTGTCAGATTTTTGTAGCATATTTCTCTATTAAAAGCAATCACAGATGCGTGAAAGCAGTTTTAAGCACTCCCCTCTAATTTTTTTTCTGTGCTAAATTAGGCTAAAGGCGTTTCAATGAAACAATAACTTGCCTTCTTACAATGTATGCTGTGCCTGAATAATTTTGTCTACTCTCTTACACAGCTCCTTCAACAGTTAGAGACACTGCCTCCTGCCCCATTAATTTCCATCCAGATAATCACTTGTCCTTTTGCAGACATAGCACAGATGTGAGTCTTTAGCTGTTCAAATGTAATTTAGGAAGATGATATTGCTTTCTTTAGTGCATGTGGATGTGGGGAATGTCAATGTTTTCCCACATGATTTCAGAATCACCATTATGGCTCACGCTTGCAATTTAATCCTACGCTTATGCTATGTAACCACACATTAGCACTGAGTGCTAGACAGCATTTGAGCTTGTGAACAGCTCAGTGCATCCCCTCCTGCTAAGGCCACAAGGTAGTTTTCTGGCTGCCAGTCAGTGAAGGACTAATCTCCAAAGAGCCATATGTCCAAGATGCAATCTTCCTAGTGAAGCTCTGGGCTAGCAATCAGCCTCTCACCTATTAAGTTGAACATTTCTTTCCAAGAATTTCTTTGAGGAAAGTAGAGGCAAAGAATGCTTTCTCATTGGGTAAGAGATAGCTCTCTCTAATGATAATCAGTATAAGTCCAACTAACTAGATTGCCCCATCAGCAGACCAAAGACAATGTATTATTATTTCTCTTTCCCTCCATATCCACCCCCAAAAGAAATGTAATTTTATTTATGCTAAGAACAAAACAATAAGACTCCTAATCTACTTTACCTACAGTCCCTCCTTCCCTATTTTTCTGGCACACTTCTGCAGATCAGTGCGTAAACAGCATGTCATATTTAGAAAGCCCAAATGTTACTTGCTGTACTCTTGTCTGGGACAGATTGCTCACTACAGAGAGTCACTAGTGAAATGCAGGCTACAAGAGCTTGTATTGGTGGGAGTTGTAGCACTGTGCCTTACCTACTACTCCTGAATAATATTTGCACCCACCCACTTTTAAAGAAATTGTATAGCTCAAAATTCTGATAAAACCTGCTCAGTGTTTTATGAGGCACTGGGCTATTTTTAGTTTCATGTGATGAAGTATGTCCTGAAACAACCTAATGAAACATCAAATGAGTTAGTACAGTTGTAGCCCACAGGGATAGATGACTTTACAAATCTGGAAAATCAGGGAAATTATTCAATCAATTCTGGCCTGCTTACTGAATAAATTAGGAGGCAAATTAGGGTGACCAGTAGGTATCTAATAACCTACTGCTTAGACGCTTTTTGAAGGTGACAGGCTGATTTTATTGAACAAATAATTTAGGGAGGGAAAAAAGATCTCTAACATAATCTATTTCTCTTTTTTTTTCAGATGAGTGTCAGCAGTGTTACTACTTATGTGGAAACAGAGGAAGGTATAACAAGGTTCACTCTCTTTCTTATACAGCTTTTTCATTCTGAGTCAAATAGGAAGTGTTATTTTAAATTAATATGAGGAGAAACCTCCCAGGCAGTCGCCAAACTTCCTGTCTTCACATTGCTCTGAGTCGTTGCCAGCTGGTTTGGAATTTAAACTCTGATCTCCTGTCTGATGTCACAATGAACTGCCACAAAATTGGCTGGCTGGCTCCAGTTAAAATCTTTAAAATCCTTTGCACTTTTTACAGACTGAAAATCTTCTTGAGTCCTCTGCAACCACTTAACCTCACACCCAAGAATCTCCAAGCATTTTGATTGCCAAGCAGCACAACAACAAATGTGCTCTTTTTGTTTGACCTATATTACAATGCAAAGCTACTTGGTTCTTTAATTCATTGCCAAATAAAGCTGTTGTTATCTCTGGATGGATAAAGGGAACTAGGCCAAATGGTGATAAAGTCTCAGGGATGAAATGAGATTAAACCAGTTCTACCTCACCTTGCTATTTGCTAATTATATATGTGCTGGTCAGCAGAGCTTACGGTCTTTCTAATCGTTTGTCTAAAGGTCAATTAAAAGGGGATAATGTTTTGAAATTTATATCCAGTGAAAAGTATTAATTGGCATAGGGGTTATGCCCATCCTTTTCTCTCTTTTCATCTTTTCAAGGCATTTTCAGGGCATGATACATAATGTATAAAATTACATTCTCCCCCTTGCTCTTCTTTCTCTTTAAAGTTCAGAATGACTTAGCAAACACAATTCTAATGCAGCCAGGTTAAAGAAATACCTCTTGTTACTTTTTTAATTAACACTTGGCAATATTGTTAAGGAAAACATTAGTCATGGATCTGGAGTCATGTTAGCACCAGAAACACCTCCAGGGCATCAAACAATGCTGAGAAGCTTCCATGGAAGCATTTTTCAGAACAGTTGGTCACTTTGCATCTTTGCTGTCACTGCATAAACACAGATCCCTCTGTGAAATGGCTGAGTTATAAATAAACTGTAGGCAAGATTTTTAGCTTTATGAGTGAGAGAGATGGAGAGAGCTGAAGTTTAGTAACTCCTCACCTGCCCTGTTTGAAAATACAGTCCACAGAGATAGCTGCAGATGAAGGCAGAGGTGTAACCAGGAAACACGTTGCTATTTCCAGACTGCCCCAGCACATTCTAGCAAACTCAGGGATACATTTCCTGGCTTCTTTTCCTTCTTGGCCCCAGCTTCTCTTTCATAGACATCAGGTCACGAAAGCAAAACAAGAGCAAGTGGCAAGAGGATCAGGTCTTCTTGCCATAACATCCAAGCAGCTACTTGGGAGGCAGCATCTGCTGCTCAGCAGCTGAAAGGAGGATTTGCAGCTTCACAAATCCCTTGCTCTGAAATACCCACCTTCCCAGCCTCTCCTCCCATTGCAAAGGAGGGAGTAAACCAAAAGTAGTAGGGAGACATCCAGTATGCACAGGTCACAAGGGAAAGGGAGGTGGGAAAGAAAGGAATAAGGCAGGAACGTAGGCACAGGGTAAGAGAGAAAGATAATACAGATAGAAAAGAAGGACTTCTGGAAAAATACCTCCAGCTGCAATATCCTCTACCTGGAACAAATATGAGAGAGGTGTAGGGAAAAAGGGAATAAAAATATTAAAACGGACAAGTTCAGGCACATCTGGTCTCTTCAATTTCAAGCTGTTCACAGGTCAGGAGCAAGAAGTAGGGTGCTTAGGTTCAAAATAAGAGCACACACAATCTGAAATATAGAAACCTGAATAAATGCCAGAGTTCCAGGCAGTGTAATTTCTTTGAGACAGGACACATATGGAATAAGTTGTCATCAAAGCAATGAGCATTAGCAGATGTCTAGACATCTTTATGAAAAGAGAGGGACTGTCGGGTATAGCATGACACAGCAGGAAGGTGAGATTGCATTTAAAATTGGACATTTTTTTTTCCAGAAGAAAGGAGTAGGCTAGCATTCTTCTGGAAATCTAAGTGCCGTAACACTTACAAATGGCTATATCATATTATTCGGAGAACATTCACTCAGAACTGCCAATGCAGAACTTTGAATTCTTCTAGCAGACTCTTTTGTTCATATTCCTATCAGGAGAAGCTGTCAGAGCTTCCTGTTTCAACCCAAATATATTATCTGTCTACAATGTCACTCATTTATTTCTGGATACCACATATCTTGCAGACAGGCATCCACTACTATTAGGTGCTGACATACTGGGATGTAAACTATGCATCTTTGGTACTCTGTTGCATCACTCTTCACACACAGACTTTAATTTAAAATCAGTTTCCAGCCTTCCACTACTCAAAAAAGGAGCTAGTTTTGTGTTTTACCAGCATGTTTAGCTCCTGAGGGTAACTTTATGCTGCAATCAAGTCACCAGTTGCAACAAATTGGCTGAGCGAGAGAAACCATATCTAGCTCTTGAAAGCCACTGCACCTCTCACTGATGGGAAATATCCAAAATGCAAACTACTTTATAACTACAACATGGCTATTCATGCCCAAGCTGGCTAACTCAGTATTCCATGGCACCAAGGTTTCGTTTCTTTAATGCAAGCTTGAGGCAGTGAAACAAACTGCCAACTGAAGTGACTATAGCAGAAATATGCCTTTACAAAGACTCGACATCATGGCATCAGTTTTGAACCTACAGTAACACTGAGAGACCTGACAGTGGAAGTAAGCACATCTACAAGCTACACTGTATGTAGAAGTTTGTAGAAAATGATGTTAATACGGCTTTACTTTTTTTTTTTCTATTTGTTGTCATGCTTCTTTTTGCTGGATAAAACTCTGTAAAAGTATTAGTTCACTTTGGTTTTCTCCTTTTATGTTTTATCCTCCACATGATTTATATGTGCATACACACAGTCTGAAAGACAAATAATTTTCCAACTTTGCACTTTTCCTGTAAGTATCAGGTAAATCGAGGCTTTCTGGAAGCACACAGAATTATCTGAGTACTTAACAATATCCTGTAAAACTGTTTAGTACAAATGATTAGTACTATATGTAATAAAAATGTTCTGTGAGACTTCATCAAAGACTGTTGTTTTAATTATAATGCTCTGTCAGAGCAGTAGAGCTAGCGGTTTTCTCAGCTATAAGGGCCTAATGAATCAAACAGTGTCACTGTATTATGTTAGAGATTGTTCAAAATGTGAAAAAAGTAATGAAAGACAATGAAGCAGTTATACTACTATCGATATTTTTGTCAACATACAATAGGTCTATATTCGCTCTCAGAATGTAAATATTAGACTTAAACAGATTCTTTTCTAAGAACAATTCTTCATCTGAAATCAAGGGTTGGCGTGCACCAGTCTGGGGTAGAATATAGGTTATGGCATTGTACTTATTCACTTTTTATTGGATATATCACTCAGTAGTTAACAAACCTGTCTTACAGAACAATGAGAAGCCTACACTCAAAATCAAGATCTGGATCCACATCTACGGGACACACCTAATAATTGCTAGTTTCCCTTACAGAAAAATTACCCAAACCATTAAAACCTTCAAAAGACAAAGGTGCCAACAGAAGGTGGTCTCTATTTGTATCAAACACATTTTTGAAAATAATTCTTTTTTACTTATAAGATATTAGTCTATATCTGTCAGGCAAAAATGTCAGGAAGTCTGCATGGATGAACAAGCTTCTCTTTCTGGCAAAACTCAAAATGAACAGGATGTATACAGAAGGTGGGAGCAGGTAACTTGGAAGGAACAGCTGAGCATGTAGAGATGTTGTCTGGAAAACCAAAGCCTGCCTGACACTAAATATGACAACAGTTGTCAAAGGTGAGATGAAGGGTTTCTGTAGGTTTTCTGATGAAGGGTTTATTCTGAGAATAAATGGCAAAAAACAGGCTAGGAGTAAAGTGGTCTCACTGCTACATGGGCCATGGAAACATGGAGACAGCTGAGGAACTGAATGTTGTCTTCATCTCAGTCTTTACTATTAAGATTGGGAATCTCACATCCCAGAGACCAGAGTATGACCATCCAGCCAATTCCTTAGCCACTGAGTGATCCATCCATCAGAGCTGTGTCTCTGCAATTTAGAAGCAAGAATGTTGTGAGGGACATGTGGATTAAAGAAGTGTTTTGAAGGTATGTTAATGAATGAACAGTAGTGGTAAATCACATTGTATTGAATGGGGGGAAGCAAATAATACCATGGAAAAGAATCAATGTTAAGTCCTGTACTAGTTAACATCTTTGTTAATGATCAGGAAAGGAGATTAATGGCATGTTAATCAAACTCACACAATCACAGATTAGTGTCTCTTCAACTGTTTCAGAGATATATATACATATATACATCCCACGGGATGGGAAATGTAAGTTATAAAGACAAAAAGTTAAGGAAATTACGTTTCATCACAGACAGAAAATGTGTGAGTTTGTACGTGTACACACATATATATTACATATATACATAAAATAAGAGAGAAATGTGAAGGAATAATACTGAAAATCAATAAGGGAAAGTAAATTACCTCGGGTTTGTGAGAGAGCAGCATGGAAACCCATGGAATTTCAGGCTTCTAACCAGCTCTTGAGGGTTGTTAATACATGGGCACCTCACAATCTCCAGAATATTCAACCATATGATGGCTCTGCAAAACAAATAATAATTTTTTAAAGACAAATACTTGAACGGATTATTATTTATATCTTATAGATAGGAAGATTGGTAACTAGAACAAGTTTCCTAGTACTAACTATCACAGAATCATAGAATGATTTGGGTTGGACGAGACCGCAAAAATCATGTAGTTCCAACCCCCTTGTAAAGGGCAGAAACACCTGCCACTAGAAAAGGTTGCTCAAAGCCTCATCCAGTCTAGACTTGAACACTTCCAGGGATGGAGTAACCAGAACTTCTCTGAGTAACCTGTTACAGTGCCTCACCATCCTGAAGTTGAAGGGATTATTATTTATATCTCATAGATAGGAAGATTAGTAACTAGAACAAATAGACAACTTTCCTAGTACTAACTATCACAGAATCATAGAATGATTTGGGTTGGAAGAGATTGCAAAGATCATGTAGTTCCAACCCCCTTGTCAAGGGCAGAAACACCTTCCACTAGACAAGGTTGCTCAAAGCCTCATCCAGTCTAGACTTGAACACTTCCAGGGATGGAGTAACCACAACTTCTCTGAGTAACCTGTTACAGTGCCTCACCATCCTGAAGTTGAAGATTTTCTTCCTTATATCTAATCTCAATCTTCCTTCTTTCAATTTAAAGTCATTGCCCCTTGTCCTGCCACTACATGCCTGTGTAAGAAGTCACTCTCCAGCTTTTTTCCCTTTAGATACTGGAAGGCTGCTATAAGGCCTTCCATTTTAGTCTGGTCACCAGGGTCAAATCCAGATTAGATTCAAGTTTTGTTTTCTGATAATGTTCATCTATTGCTGACTGTGGAAGCATAGCCTTATATAGATTTTTGGTATGCATACAGTAATGCCATTAGTGGCTCTCTCTGGATTCAGATTCTGGGAGATTAATGATCTTTTCCTCTTTTCTTTTCTTTCTTCAAGAAGGAAGTTCACATTTGTGATGGATTTTCACAGAGAAAAGAAATTATGTGATCTTAAAGGATCTTTCTCCTTTATTCCTATTAAGCTTATGGTTTCACATTCTTAGATATTCCCTCTTATCTGTCTATTAATTATATATACGTTCCACAAACCCCATGATTTCTGCTGACAGTTTTTAGATGCATCCATAGATGAAATCAATTGTGATCTGAGATCTAAAATGTTATAACTTCTGATACTGATGGTCTTACTTGTTCTAGATTTTATATTTTGAAGAAAAGTATTCATTCTTCTGTAATTATTGACAGAAGACTAAGAGGGACAGGGAAGAGAACTGACCTATGAGCTTATATATGTTTCAAACCCCTTCCTGTGCAAGAGAAAACCTCCCTCCAATCTCATCTGTTCTGTGAAGATCAGTGTTAACCCTCTCTTCATCACAGTTGATGTTGCAAATTTCAGAGTCGCAACACATTTGTCTATCTGTGATAACAGGAAACCATTATCCAGGTCACGTTCTGTGTCAAAGAGAGGTCAGAACTTTATTAAGGTGTGAAATATTGATTCAGGATTTAGCTGATATACCATGCACCACATTGTTGTAATTTCTGCTCTCCTGCATGAGTCTAGGTCTTTGACTCTGAACTATTCTTTTGTCACATAGTTTTAAGAACTCCACCTGTACACTTCCACCTATGGCTGAATTGAATAGTGTTTGTTTAAGGAGCTGGAGGAGGTCTTAGATTCACATTAAACATTTGCCACACTGCTGGGAACTCCTCAAGACAAGCAATTGCACCCGCTATGCAAGGTGACTCAGGGTTATTCAGTCCTCCTAACTTTAGGTGTATAATTTACTTGTCTCTCAAAGTTACATTCTTGCTCTAAATAATCTCCTGGAGGAGCCTGTCTGTTTTTGCAATAATTGCATAGGAAGCTTAAGGTGATTGGCCTCATTTTTTAGTCATACTTAAATGCCTAAAGTTGAACGCTGTTAAGGTCCCTTTCTTGCATTTGTCTTTTCCTAAGTATGTGGTCCAACGACTTCGTGTTACTGTGAAACAATATTTCTTCAAAAGAATTGTTGTAGGTACCTACAGAAAGAAGAAGCATTCAGGACTGTGGTTTCTAGGTAGGGTGAGGCATCATGTCTTGAAATTGAATACCAGTGCTAGAGAGGAATGTGATTTCAGATATGCATTATGCTTCATGTTTCCTCCTGAATGACAGCCTATCCACACACACACATCCAACAGGGTGTTAATTGAGGTGAACTGCATGCCTAGAGAACAGGGGACCAAGGTCCAAGAGTGATAATATCACTCAACCTTGTAGCAGCACCCTTTAAGAAGGATCATGTTAGTGTTATTCACAGCACTGTGTTGTAGAGATCTCAAGGCTGATGCCAGAAGTAGACCAATAACTTTGCATCTGATTGGAGATCAGAATCTCATCTTAATTTCTAAAACCACATGAACACTAAACTATTAGATTTACACACATGTACTGAAACTGCAACCACTCACCAACATAGGTGGAACAGAAACATAGAAACATACTTAATTAGTCTGAAAACAACACTTATTCTAAGCCAGGACCCAAACATGGAACTCTGAGTGCTGCTGTGGAGAAGCACCTCGTGGAATACTTAGTGGTCATTTCCCTGCCCAGCAGTACACAGTGCAGCTCTGCCTTAAGTACCTTGTTTTCACTTAGCCCTAAAGGATTTGCTTAAAATTACAAATGATATCTCTGTTTTGTCAAAGAAATAAGCCTAAATCTTTTGAGGCTCAGGCTAGCATTTGAACCACCATACTTTTCTGACAAACCTAATTGCACCTAGATCAATGAGTTAACAATACTTTGATACACAGCTGTTCAGAGCACACATCTAAACCAATACAATGGTTTCTGGCTCTGCAGTGGTGAGGGATATTGGCAAATTGGAAGGAAAGTTACACAAGTGATAAAAAAGCTACCTGGGGAAAGACTGAAAGAGCTAAATAATATATTTAGCATGCTTAAATCATAGTCCCTGTTACCCATCAGTGTGAAATAATTTTTTGAGAGACAGGTTGAGGAAGTCCTCAGGATCTTTAAATCCTGACTGGACAAATTGCTGGATTATTTAAAATGCCGTACTGGTAAAGACCTGGACTAGATAAATCTTGAGTTTTTCTTGAATCTTATTATTTGCTGCTAAATAAGAATTTTCCTGATTCTGTACTTTGTAACTGAATAATTTGTGACTCTGGAGCAGAATACGAAAATTATCAGTACCTAGGATGTGGCTAGTGGTGCCTTAATAGACTTTCCCTGTCCCATTAAAAGGTTGTTCATTATGTGGGAAGAGTTTAATCTCTGTAGGTATCTAATAATCCTGTAAATGAAACTGACCTACCTGCCAGAAGGAAACACAAACAAGATTCAGCTCTTTCCTGCTTCCATATTTATGATGCTGACCTCACCAGAGAACAAGGTTGTTCTTTCTTCTCTATCTGCCTGGCAGAAAAAAAGATGCACTCCCTTTCCAGATCAAGATCTTGGTCTTTCGCCTTTCTACCTCTGTCTCAATTCTCCTAAAGTGGCATATTTACAGGGAGATCTTCTTTGCTAGATGAGTCAGAAAATTTATGAAGTCTTTTCCACATCAACAGCATCCCAGAAAGCAAAATTTGAGAATAAAAAGCAAATAATTAAAAAGTTATGAATGAAAATTCCTGAAATATGTGGACTCGCACTGTGATCATAGAATCAGAGAATATCTTGGTTCAGAAGGGACCCAAGAAGCTCTTTGAGTCCAAATCCTTATTCCACACAGGGCAACCTAAAAGTTATACCATATATCTATGAGCATTGTACAAACTTGTCTTGAACACCAACACACCATGAACACTTCCCCGGGGAGATTATTCCAATGATAGGCCAACCTCTCAGTGAAGAACGTTTTCCTAACATCCAATCAGCTTCCCATAATGCAGCTTTTTAAACCATTCCCTTGCATCCTATCACCAGAGATAAAAGATCAGCACCCTCTTTTTTTCTCCCCCTCATTATGAAGCTGTAGACAGCAATGAGGACACCCTTCAGTCTTCTAAGCTGAGTCATTCCTCATAAGTCTTGTCCTCTGCTTTTTTTACCATCTCCTGTGATCTCTGTTGTCCTCTTTTGGACACATTCTAAAACTTCAATACCCTTTTTACATTGTGGAGCCCAAAACTTCACACAGTGTTTGAGTGTAGGCCTCAGCAATGCTAAGTATCATGGTACAAACGTTTTTTCCACTGGTTAGCTCTATTGTACTTAATGTACTCCGGGATACAGTTGGCCCTGTTTTACCAGGGCACATTGTTGGCTCACATTAAGTTTAACATCAATCAAAACTCCCACATCCCTTTCTGCAGAACTGCACTCCAGCCCCTTGCCCCCCATTCCATAACTACATCCAGGATTATACTGTCCCAGATGCAGAATCCAACAGGTGCTCTAGCTACATTCCGTATGACTGGTGATTGTCCAGCATCTTAATCTCTCAAGATGTCTCTGTAAGGCCTCTCTGCCCTCAAGGGAATCAACAGCTCCTAATTTTTTATTGTCAATGAACTTAGTGTCTGCTTTACTCCTGTGTCCAGGTCATTGATAAAAATATTGAAAAGAACTAAAAGGCCCCAAAACTGATCCCTGTGGAATCTCACTAGTGACTGGCTGTCAGGTAGATGCTACTCCATTTACTCCAGACTCTTTGAGCCCAATCTTTCAACAATTATTTACTCATTGCAACATGCATATGTCTAGTTGTATAATAGACATTTTGCCCAGGAGTGTACTGTGAGAAATATTATCAAAAACTTTGCTAAAATCCAAAAAACCCCACATCCACTGTTTTCCCTTTTCCCACTAGTCAGGTAATTTTGTCATGAAAGGATACTCAGTAAGGCATGATTTTCCCTTCGTGAACCCACATAGGCTTGGTCCAGTGACTGAATTACCTTTCAAGTACTTTTCAATAACACCCAGAACAGTTTTCTCTACAATTCTACCAGGCACTGGAATAAGACTCCCAGTCCTATAATTACTAGGATGTTATTTCTTACCTTTCTTGAAAACTATAACATTTGCTAGCTTCCAGTTTACTGGGACTTTCTCAGCTTCCCTAAACCATTGGTGAATAACTGACAGAGGTTTTGCAATATCATCCAGCTCTCTCGGTACCCCGGGATGAATCCCACCAGGACCCCTAGATTCGTCCCAAATGCTTATACTAGGCTTATCCACTCAAAGAGTTTTTCAAATTTTGGTTAATTTTGCAAGTCATCAAAGAATTTCTTAAATACATTTGTTGCTTTTAAAATTAATTTATGATGCTTAATTTTAGGATATACATTATAGACTTTCAGGAATATAAAAAAAACCTCAAAAATTCAGCCTTTTTCAGATTTGGGTATTCAAAGCGAGTATAATAAAGCTTTGTTTTTATTCCAAAGCTATACATTGATGTCAAATGTGCCAATCTGATTATATTAAAAGATAAGATGGATTATACAGGCAAGTTTCTTGCTGTGCTTTCATTGTTGAAATCTTGGTAACGACAGTGACAAAATTAAATTTCTTCTTCATCACCACATAAAAGAGGTAAATCACCTGGGATAATAAGCTGTAGCTTATTACTCATCATTAGTAATAACTGAAATGCTTTCTTAGTTCGTTTCAGGGTGTATAGTGAGAAAATAAGAATGCTTATGACAAGTTAAACTGTAGAGTGAAGCAAAAGTATCATGAGGTAAACAGTCAAAAAAACTGATCTTACATGTAACTACTACCCACCTTTTATGGGTAGGGAATTTACTAATTGTTTTCCCAGATAAGTGACTTGATAATTACAGCAGTTATTATTTGTTTTGCAATTGTTTTTAGAGGCCTTGCCCACATCAAGTTGCCATAGTCCTGTCTTCTTTCACAATCAACATGATGCATGTTTCTCTTTTCTCACATTCCTCTCAGTATAGATATAATTTGACTACCTTTTTACTGTCTTCAAGGAGCTTCTTAAATAAATATACAGTTTGTTAACAATAGATTTTAAATAATTGTTTTTATTTAGTGATCACCAGCAGGCCCAAGGCTACAGAGATAATACTCAGAAAATGAAGTACGTCTTTTGTCTCTGCCTTTACCCTTCTGCCTTGAGAAACATGCTGTGCTAGAAGACACTCAGTTATTTGTCCTGGCAGAACTTATATTTTGCAACAGATTTTTCTTTGTGGAGAGCAATGTTCTAAGCAGAATAACAAATAATGAATTTATCTGTCCCTTTCTCCCTTTTGCCTCACTCCCTTATCGCAAACAACACATGAAAGATTGTGGCTAAAAAATGCAGTAACTGACAGAAGATTCTAGTACAGACTGAAGTGACCGGAGGAAGGGACCTTTAACAGATAGTATCTAGACTGATATAGAATCATAGAATCATAGAATAACCAGTTTGGAAGAGACCCAACAGATCATCAAGTCCAATCATTCCTATCAAACACTAAACCATGCCTCTCAGCACCTCATCCGCCCGTGCCTTAAACACCTCCAGGGAAGGTGAATCAACCACCTCACTGGGCAGCCTCTTCCAGTGCTTAATGACCCATTCTGTGAAAAACCTTTTCCTAATGTCCAGCCTAAATCTCCCCTGGAAGACCTTGAGGCCATTCCCTCTTGTCNAGGATGCCATTGGTCTTCTTGGCCACCCGGGCACACTGCTGGCTCATGCTCAGTTGGCTGTCAACCAACACTCTCAGGTCCTCCAGGCAGCTTTCTAGACCGACTTCTCCTAGTCTGTAGCTCTGCATAGGGTTGTTGTGCCCCAAGTGCAGGACCCGGCATTTGGCCGTGTTAAACCTCCTGCCATTGGACTCTGCCCATACATGTTTCTTCCTCATATCTTTAAGACTCATTAATGGGTTAAGGTTTGGTCTATCTGCAAAACCTCTCTAGAACATTCTGACAGGACAGGTCAGGAAATCTTCCCATTTTTTCTGATGAGAAGCTTTAAGAGCTCCCTATCAACCTCATCTTTTTAACCTATAGTTTAATCTTTACAAAAGACTCTTGAGCAGTTACTTTAAGAAAGCGAGGGCCTATGTTTCTGTATAAGAATAGTAATTTAATCACCATATTTTTAAACTAAGTGCTTAATTTTGATAGCTTATCATGTGTTTATACCCAATGTTTTTCTTATTTTTAGTCTTGTAATTAAGTTAAATGAGCTTAATAAATGGGTATATAAATAGGATTTTATTGTCAGGTTTGGGTCACAAATTAGTTTGCAGTAACATTTTAGTTTTGTGTTTTGCCAGAAGATGCAAAAAATTTCCACATTGGTTCCACATGAATTATTTCTTCATCCAGTTTCTAACTTTAGCCTAACAGAAAATGATATTATTTTCCCATCATTATATCTGCCTTGTCTGTAGTGTTTAATAATGTTATAAATATCTGAAGAGAAGGTCTACTGTAGCACGAATAAAATCCACTAGTGTGTATTAATAAATATGAGCGGACAATAAAATCAGTGAATTTCCTTTTATTTTTAGTGGTATAAATTAAAATCCTAAAGGAAATTCAAGATGCACAGAAGTATTTGTGTTTCAAAACTCAGCAGCATCTAAAACCAGAGGATCCATAAGATTCTGGAGGTCACTGAACACATTCTTAAGTCAAAGATGCTTAGGGGCTCTAGACACCTTGGAAAATAGATACAAGCTTTGGGAATTGCCTGGCAGTGTTTGATTTGCTTAAAAAGTCTGAGGGACTATTTAGGATAGTATCAGAGGAGACTGAGCCCAGATTCCTGCCTGAAGATGTTCTCACATCTTTTTTCTAGTTTTATCTCAGGGAACAAGAAAAAGAGAAGAAAGGTAGATGGAGATGAATTATCTGTTTCTTTAAGATGAACAGACATTACAGATATTTCTTGTTGTTTGTACATTTCATAATAATAAAGGAAACTTCTAAGGATTATCAAAGGACTACTTTGGTGGTGCAGTATCAAATTAACTGGTTTTACTAAATTAAATGAGACCTCAATTTTATCATTTTTTTTCCTGCTTCGGTTGTAAATAGTTTTCTGACTGACATAAATTTTCTGTTTTCTGTTGGTTCTGGTGTGAATGCAAGTGTATGACATCTTTCCTCTAGTGCTGAAGGTAATCTTTGAACAGCTCAGCTTGAGTTCATACTATCATATCTGCTTATGCTCATTTGCCCATATTGATCCATTTTAACTTATTATCATAATAACTAGGCATTTCAGATGTGCTTTAATGTTTAGATGTGACTTGCTGACTAGGCAGTCGCTTGCATGTACTGGGTTAATACTCACTACCTTAAAATTATCATAAGCATTCAGAGTAGAGGACACCTTGTTTAGAAAAGGAAGCTATGTCACATGTCCTAAGAAGATGCAGCTTATGCAAATATCCTTTTTAAACAAATACCTGTCTGCCTCTCTTCTCCCCGCAACAACAATAACAACAACAAAAAAAGGAGAAACAAAACCAAAATCAAACAAAATAAGCCCTTTTAAAAATGACTGACAAACTTGACAGAGTGGTAGGAATCTTGAGGGCAACCATGTTCTTCCAACCATTGAGAAAACCACTGAATAAGGGAACTTCAATCTGTAGATTTCTTTCTGCAGAGGGAAAGGTTAAGATTTCCATTTGTTATGTATGACTGAATATGAAAGTGGGAGAGAGACTCAGATTTTGTCCATCCACAGGAAAAGATCTCCAATCAGATCACTGTCAAGAGAGAAATCAGTCAGAAACTAGGCTTTATCCATTTTGGTATAGTTGATGTATTGCTCTTACAGCTTTAAGTCCAAAAGCAAGACAAATCTCATTTCTTTTTCTTCTCTTTTGGAGTTTTTATGGTTGGATGAGGACTTCATAGCTGAGATAAAGTAATGTCCATGTTATTTAGCTCAACTACAGCATTACAGTGGTAAGTCTCTGCTGCTTCTGGACCTAGCTCTTCATGGCACTACTCTGTGCCAAAGAAACCTCCTGGGTCATCTGGTACTACTTCAAACATCTTTACGTGGTTGCATATTGTGCATGCATTCAGGTGTTTATCTATACCAGTTGCCTTGTATCCGTATGTTTTCCTCAGAAAACTTCCACTGGGATAGCTATATGCAAGGCGATCCCTCAGCATAGGTCTTCACCGTGTTGGGATTGAAGAGGTGCATCAAGAAGACAAAATATTCAGCTTGTCCACCAATTTCATCCTGAAATGGCTGCACAGGAAGCAGACAAAATATATTTTTTTCTCTCTGCCCTACTTGTAGGTATTTGGAAATTCTTTTAAGACTTTGAAATAAGTTGCTGTCATGCTGGAAGTTTGAATTAGAAAATTAAACATGGTTCATTAATGATATTTGCAGCCCATGTTGTACTAATTAAAACCAACTTATTTTTCCATTACTGTTTGCATACTGTTGTTCTGCAGCTATGCACTTGGAAGGATAATACAGCCTTGAGATGCCAGTTTTTTGGCATCACTCTGTGCTAATGAATGGAATGAGACAGGATATTCTTAAACTGTACTACAGTTTCTTGTTCTTCTCTTTCAAATATTTCACAACTAATCAACTATGAAATAACAACTGCTTCACAATCTCTGTTAAAGAACGATTTGTTTCCATAGTGACAAACAAAATCTACTTTGTAAATGCATTCTCATATTAAAAAATGAGGTCCCTGTAGTCTGCCTAGATCACAAATTATTTGTGACTGAGAGAAAATACACTGAGGCACACTTAGAAGGGAAAATAAAATAGCAGTACAAGGCCTAGGGGCATAGCAGACATGGAAGGTCCTCTAACTCTCATGACAAGTGTGATTTTCTGTTGTATAGCAGGGCCAAGATTAAGGCAAGCTTTAAATACCAGAAGTAACTGCACCTATGTAGGCACAGTAAGACTTGAAGTATCCATAATGATCTCAGTACCTCAAGATTCAAGACACTATTAGATCAAAAAGAATTCAGAGATGAGAAAACTCCAGACAAATTATGAACAAAGCTGACTTGTGAATGCAGCTTTAGAATCTGACCCTTTTGGTTTTCGAAGTCACAACAGCAGTGAAACATAACTTATGTAAACCCAAAATATCTAGCCAAACATTAAATCTCTTTATAGTCTCAGATAGACAGAAGGAAGCGAAAGAATTTCTTGAATAACGACATGTGAGAAAAGCACATTTGTTGTAAGAAACAAATTTACAAGGGTAGAATCATAGTATCATAGAAGAACCAGTTTGGAAGAGACCCAACAGATCATCAAGTCCAACCATTCCTATCAAACACTAAACCACGCCTCTCAGCACCTCATCCACCTGTGCCTTAAACACCTCCAGGGAAGGTGAATCAACCACCTCCCTGGGCAGCCTCTTCCAGTGCTTAATGACCCTTTCTGTGAAAAACCTTTTCCTAATATCCAGCCTAAATCTCCCCTGGCAGACCCTGAGACCATTCCCCCTNGATGCCATTGGCCTTCTTGGCCACCTGAGCACACTGCTGGCTCATGTTAAGTCGGCTGTCAATCTACACCCCCAGGTCTCTCTCCTCCAGGCAGCTTTCTAGACAGACTTCTAGTCTGTAGCTCTGCATAGGATTGTTGTGCCTCAAGTGCAGGACCTGGCACTTGGTCTTGTTAAACCTTGTTAGCTACATATTACATAGAGTAAGGCAACAGCTGAATTTGTAAAGTTAATGTTATTAAATCTTTCTTAATCAATAAAGAATCTTCAAGACATTGGTTTGACATCCTCTGAGTTGCTTGAACTTGTTCAGTTGCTATGAAGGTGGCGTTGCATCACCATCTCCCATGACTCCTTGTTAACTGGGAAATTTATTCAAAGTCAGCTTTCTCTACCATTACCCTGTGGCAATAAGACTGATTTATTCCTTTTCCCAGCAGAAGTAAGTTAGTGTCAAAGCAGAAGCATTTAGCCAATTGTAATTTTTTTTTTTTATCAAAACCTTTTCATTACAAATGCTTTGTGGAGGACAGAATTAAAAGGGTGGTCAAATTAAAAAACTAAAAACAGGCAAACATGTAAAACATTATTTAGCTGGGCTAGTCATTGACATTCATAATAGCTCACTGAAATTATTAGCATCCATACTTAATTGAAGTTGCCATAAGCCTAAGTAAAATTGATAATTAATGTAATTAAGAGATTGTTCTTTATTTAACCTGCCCATTAAGGAATTTCCGTGTTGTTAGAGTTCATAGGCATTGATACATTGGGAAGATGGATACTTCACAAAGGACAGTTTTTCAAAAGTGTGGTCCAGGGTCTGTGAAGGACAGTAGCACAGCTACATGCATGGTATCTTTCCCCTGCATGTGATTCTCTAGGTTGGGAAAATTACCCTGTGGCCTGTTGCAGTGAGTGACACTCACCAGCTGAGACAAATGTGGTACAGTACATCACAGAATCTGGGGCTCAATAAAGAAAATTATGGGTCTAAATAAATGTCTCAGATTGTTAATTGAGTGGCTTCTGGATTATCCAGAATTGTTAAACTATCAAAATCCTGAAGAATAATAAATACGGTCTATGAAATTGTTATTAAAATGAACCATAATATAGATTTTTCTAAATGGTGCAAAGAAATTGAAATAGTCAGAACTAGTTAGATGAGCTATAAACCTGTTTAGAGAAACAAACCAGTACTTTCCTGAAAGGAAGTAGCACACTACTTATTTGTGTTGGACAAAAAATATAGTTTCTGGCTTCCTGGAACTCCATCACATTCCCTTAGGGTAGTTTTCAAAATCACCATTTGCATCAGCATTGGGTTTGTGAGGCTTCTTGGTGAGTCAGATGGCAGAGAGCTGACTACAGATAAATAAATCCTTTGGTTTTTTTACCTGAGTCAGAGAGTTGATCTGACTTTGTACCTATACAAGTGCAAGAGCTCAAAAAGGGAGGTGGAACATTATTTGTGGCAGCAGCCTAGTTTTATAACTAGTTAATCCTATGATGAAACCACACCCTTGGAGTATATTTTCCTCTCTCCCACCTCTTGGAATGTCTGTGGCCACCCATAGGTCTTTGCCAGTTTTAACCTTTCAACCCCTTGTAATAACAAGACTTTCTCAGATTCCTGCTTCCTATCAGCAGTAAACAAAGATTCAAACTCTGATGCCTATAAATCCCATCTTCTAAAAGAACTTGGATGTGTCAACTTTGAGACAAAATCTATAATCAATTTCCATCACCAATTAAAGTTAATAATGGTTTTGTATGAGAATTAGATACTAAGTCCTAGGTGGTTCTATCAACCTATGGGAAAAAAGCAATATTATTTTAAACAAATGAGCTTCAAAAGCATGTTTAGTGTAATAGAAGTGAAAATGAATGAAAACCTTTAGAGAATGAATGCCAGAGCTCTTCATCCTACTTCACCTTACCATTTTCTCAACTGAGAACTGCAGTTGCCTGGTATATTGGTAATCTCCAACTGAAGCACCCTCCTTTTCCCTTCCCTAGTATGACTAATTATTTAAGTGGTGTATCCTTAAGGAGGAGTCAGGGAGATGCCTGCTATTAACACAGGCTGAGATCACGTAATGAAGGATATATTTTCAACCTTTTGATCAAAGCTAATAGTATAAAAAGAGGCTTAGACCTTTTTTTCTCACTAAAAGAAAGAATACAGAAAAATGACATTGCTGACATTCAGATGTTATAGGGGAAGTATGACACAGTGAGGAGTAGAGATGTTTATAATTGGTAGTTCAGGGAAGTATCTTCAGAGGTCTGTTATGTATAATATGCCAGGTCCACAAAGTACTCTAAACAGATGCCTGTGATATCCACAGAGATACTTAGGATGCAGTTATATGAAATGTAGGGCAAGTTATCTTCACCTTTGCTTTCTGCAGCCTACTGTTCCTTTTTCTTTATGCAGTCTCTAGAGCTTCAGTGATGAGTAGATTTGTTATGAAAAGAGTAAAAAAATAAACCCTCTACTTACTCCCTGAAAAAAAGCATATGGCTGCTCTTCTATTGAGTCAAATTTGCCTCACCTCCACTTGACTGGAGGCTGGCAGCGTTACAGCTATTTACAAAATGGGCAAACTACAGGCCTGTCAGTCTGACCTTGGTGCTCAGAAAGGTCGTGGAACAGGTCGTCTTGAGTGCTGTCACACAGCAAGTGCCAGACAACCAGGTGATCAGGCCCAGTCAGCATGGATTTATGGAAGGCAAGTCCTGCCAAACTAACCTGACTGCCTTCTATGACAAGGTGACCCACTTGATGGATGAAGGAAAGGCTGTGGATGTAGTGTGTCTGGAATTCAGGAAAACCTTTGACGCTGTTTCTCACAGCATTCTACTTGAGAAACTGGCTTCTACTGGCCTGGACAGGCACACCTACTGCTGGGTAAAAACTGGCTGGATGGCTGGGCCCAAAGAGTGGTGGTAAATGGAGATAAATCCAGTTGGAGACCAGTCACAAGTGGTGTCCCCCAGGGCTCTGTGCTGGGTCCAGTCCTGTTCAATATCTTAATCAATGACCCGGATGTCGAGATTGAATGCACCCTTCGTAAGTTCATGGATGACACTAAGCTGGAAGGAATTGTCAACCTGCTTGAGGCAAGGGAGGCTCTGCAAAGGGATCTGGATAGGCTGGATTGATGGACTGAGGCCAACAGGATGAGGTTTAACAAGGTCAAATGCTGGGTCCTGCACTTTGGGACACAACAACGTGGAAAGCTACCTGGCACAGAAGGACATTGGGATGCTGGTCATCAGCTGGCTGAACATGAACTAGCACTGTGCATAGGTGGTCAATAAGGACAAAAACATCCTGTTTTGTATCAAAAATGGAGTGGCCAGCAGGACCAGGAAAGTGATCATGCCCCTGTATTCACCACTGGTGAGGCTGCATCTCAAATACTGCGTTCAGTTTTAGGTCACTCAGCACAGGAAAGACATTTTGCTGCTGGACCATTTCAAGAGAAGAGCAGCAAAGCTGGTGAAGGGGCTGGGGAATGAGTCTTATCAAGAGTGGCTGAGGGAACTGGGGTTGCTTAGCCTAAGGAAGAGGAGGCTGAGGGGAGACCTTATCACTGTCTACAACTACCTGAAAGGAGGTTATAGAGAGGAGGTTGTTGGTCTCTTTGCCCAAATGGTAGGTGATAGGATGAGAGGGAATGACCTCAGGCTGCACCAGGGGAGGTTCAGGTTGGACACTAGGAAAATCTTCACAGAAAGCGTTACCCAGAACTGGAATGGGCTGCCCAAGGAG
>WAAB01006908.1:6306-30419 GCA_013389865.1 Piaya cayana
TTCATTGGGTACTGGCAGAGGCTGCCCAGGGAGGTGGTTGAATCACCTTCCCTGGAGGTGTTTAAAGGACAGGTGGACGAGGCGCTGAGGGACATGGTTTAGTGTTTGATATGAATGGTTGGATTTGATGATCCAGTGGGTCTTTTCCAACCTGTTGATTCTACGATTCTATGAATCTATGAATGACATGCACACCCAACACATGCTCTAGTGCTGCTTTATATGGACCAGCCTGATGAGATGCTACCAGGCCAAACAGCAACTTGTCTCTACAGAGTGCCCCGAGGCAGCTTGCCAGCCCTGCTGCTGGGGAGCAATGCAGAAGTAGTGGCTGGATTTGCAATATCCCACCTCTTGCCTGGCACGGTGCAGACCTGCACTATGCTTGACCTAATGGAGCTGATATGCTGTCCAAAACCAGGCTGTGGCCCACCCGCACCCATGGTGATGTGGGATAACTCCACACCTGTGGCCAGGCCATGTGTCACCTCCCCTACCTGTGCCAGATGTTGGTCCCAGTGCATGAAAGACCATGCTTGTGGACAATCACTGTGGCCACAGGTGACAACAAGCAGCTACCACCGCAAGGCACAGCAGCCAAGGTGTCACCAAGACAAGCTGGACCTCCACGACGTGAGGGTTTGCCAAGAGCCTGGTCCTGTTCCATGGGAATTGCATCACCATCTGCAACAGAGTCAGAGTTGGCTCCTGGTTTTCCTTGCCACTAGGAACAGGCATAGGATTACAGAATCATAGAATGATTAAGGCTGGAAAAGACCTCTGAGACCACCCAGTTCAACCGTCAGCTTAACACCACTGTCCCTAATAAACCATGTCACAGTGTGCCACATCTACACATTTACTCTACCCCTCCAAGGATAGAGACTCCACTACTACCCCAGGCAGTCTCTGCCAGTGCTTCACCACTCTTTTGGTGACGAAATTTTTTCTGATATTCAATCTAAACCTCTCCTGGTGTACCTTGAGGCCATTTCCTCTTGTCCCATCACTTCTCACTTGGGAAAAGAGACCAACACCCACTTCACTATAACCTCCTTTCAGGGAGTTTTAGAGGATTATGAGGTCGCCCCTCAGCCTCCTGTTCTCCCAGCTAAACAACACCAGTTCCCTCAGCTGCTCCTCATCTCACTGTTTGAAGCTGTTCTTCCGAGTCCCCCTCTTATGGCAACTCTTTTTGCTCCGGGAGAGTCACTGGAGAGAGAGGAAAACAGCAGCTTGGCACCACTCCCCACCCGCCTGCTCCTGCCTCCTCCTCCAAAAGAAATGCAAACCCTTTCAAGCCAACCGGCTTAGGTAAATAAGGCAACACATTGCCTCCCAACAATGACAATGGAGAACTAAGACCTAATTAAATAAGTGAAATGGATTCATAAGACCAGGGGGTGTGTTTCTTCAGGCTGGTTATGGAGAGATTAAAAGCACAGAGAGACCTGGATCCGTTTTCACCAGAGCGGCATAAAACGAGTGGCAGTGACCCAGCAGAGCTTAAAATACACGGCAGGGCACACCCTTCCCTCCAAACACACCTGCCTCTTCCACATCTCCCTTTTTCTCTCCCACATCCTCTCTGGAAAAGCCAAACTTCATTCATTACAGAACCTAACTATTTCCTTTTTTATTCTAATATTTCCTTTTCTTTTTTTTTATGAGCAACCATCTGGGAGCAGGAGGGGAAAGGAAGCCCTGGAGCTTTTCAGACACAATAAAAAGCCCCGTATGATTAAAACCAAAAAGCATAAACAAACAAACCACGTTACCCAGAATAACCACTTCAGGGAAAAACGCCAAAAAAATTGTATAAGCTTCTGGAGCGTGGCAGAAGAAGAGAACGGAGAGTCCTCATGACCGAGGAGAGCGTGCCACTGTGGTGGGATGGCATCTGGGACAACAGGGATGCTCTGAGCAAGCCAGGAAGGAGAAGGGTTTTGCACAGATATAGCTGCCTGAATATGTCTAGAGGCACCTAGTTCTGGTAACTGCAAAGCCACAGTTTGGGCAAATTCAGCATCTTGACACAACATAATCTCCCCTCTGCTCCACTCCAGTGAGATCCTACCTGGAGTACAGTGTCCAGTTCTGGAGTCCTCAGCACAAGAAAAACATGGATCTGCTGGAGTGGGTCCAGTGGAAGTCACAGAAATGATTCTAGGGCTGGAGCAGGTCTGCTTTGAGGACAGGCAGAGAGGGCTGGTGTTGTTCAGTCCAGAGAGGAAAAGGCTCTGGGGAGACCTTACTGAGCTCCTTCAGCAGTAAAGGAGGTTTATAAGACAGGGACAGACTTTTCAGTGGGATCTGTAGCAACAGGACAAGGGGAAACGGTTTTAAACTAAAAGAGGGGTGATTCAGACCAGATAGAAGTGAGAATTTTTTATGCTGAGGGTGGTGAAACACTGGCCCAAGTTACCTAGAGAGGTAGTAGAATCCCCATGCATGGAGGTGTTTTAAGACAGGCAGATTAACTGCTTAGGGATATGATCTAGTAGTGGACAGGTATGGTTGGAATTGATGATCTCAAAGGTCTTTTCCAACCTAGGGATTCATTCTATGATTCTATGATCAAGTTGAAGACACTCAAAGTTTCGTTGTCCTGAAAAATAAGGAGCACAGAGGGATGCAACTCTTGCTTCTGTCCTAGAAAGGAAGCATCCAGGAGGGGAGGAGGCATGCTTTGTACTCAAGGTTTTCTATCCTAAAATTGCAGTGAGGAGGAGGGGTGCAGCATGCAGCACTGAGACAGGGGTAGCAGCAACACAGGCAGCACATGCAGCCACGCTCCTGAGATACCGACACTGCAGCAGAGAAGATAAATGACTGGCCCAAGGCCACGCAGCAAGGCACTGTCCCCTCTACGTGACTTTCAGTCCCTGCTCCAGGATGGGATCACTAAGGAATCTCTCAACAAAATGCTATACTGGCTTCAAAATCATGTGATCTATTTTACATCCATATAAACGTGGGATTTTTTTTTTTTTTGCCTCCTTCTTTATCCTTTATACAGATGCACTCAAACACATAGGATCATAGAATCATGGTTTGGGTTAGAAGGGACCTTAAAGATCCAGTTCTAGCCCTGTGCCAGGGAATATCTCAAAACCTCCCTGAATAATCAGTAAAATTAAAAATTCAAACTTGCAGAGATTGACTTAACTGCAGGAGCTGGGGCTTTGTATAAAGCAGAACACTGCCAACAGTCCCTCCTATATTTACAACCGCATACCAAGAGATACTGCAAATATTCCCTAGAAGCTACAAAACTTGCTCCAAGGACTGCAACAGGAACAGGGATGAATTAGCTGAAGTCTGTCATGCGGAGAAGTCATGCCGGAGACCTGTCCAGGTAATCCATCTTTCTGCTGTGTTATACAATGACATGGTAATGGCAAGCCCGGAGGGATTTCCTTCAGGAAAACTCAACTGTTACTAAAACGGTAAGTTAATACTTAGCAAGAACTCAACCACCATTAGACCAAGGGATGGGCATGACAGTAAATAAAATATTACAGCTCCCCATTCAAATATTTTTATTTATAAGAGCAGAAATAAATAGATCTATCTGGAGGCTGCAACAAAGTCAGCTGGGATTAAAAGAGAAGGGAAAAAAAACCAAAAACCTGCAGACATCGATTCCTTCTTTGCCATTTTTCCTAATAAATAGCCTGGCATGGTTGTGCTGATGGGTAGATGGGGCGGAGGAGGGTACACTGCCCGGTTCTTGTGGGGGACACAGGACACAAATCTGAGCCCAGGTTCCTCCCTGTTCTGTTGATTTAAAAAAAAAAAAAGAAGAAGAAGAAAGCAAGCAAAAAAGAAAGCCAGAAAAGTTATGTAGCTAATAAAGGGCTCTATTGTGCCATCAATTTTTTAAGCTTTAATGATTTCGGGAGGAAGTTCAGCTCAGCAATCAATAGCATGATATGGGCAGGAGGAAATTCAGAGCTGGAGCTGCAGCGAGGGCTGGCAGAAAGGGGGTTTTAGAGGAAGGGAGTTCCCCTTGCTTGGGGCAAAGGGGGTCTCTCAGGATCCCAACCCACACAGCTCCCCATCCCTGTTCATCTGGTGCGGTGCGAGCTCCCCCTCCTGCCGCACCGTGTGCGTGGCCAGGGGACAAGGGGATGTTTGGGGATGCTGAGGTTGCTGCCAGCACCGAGGGAGAGGGACGTACACTCAGGCTGGGCTGGGATGCTCGCCCCACGCTCCCTGTACCATGCTCTGCACATCTGGGCTGAGCCCATCCCGGGGATGCTCATCCCACGCTCCCTGCACCAGCGCTGGGATGCTTGCCCCATGCTCTGCACATCTGGGCTGAGCCCATCCCAGGGATGCTCGCCCCATGCTTCACACATCTGGGCTGAGCCCATCCCAAGGATGCTCACCCTGCATTTCCCACACCAGGGTTGAGTTCATCCCAGGAATATGTGACTCACACTAAGACCAGCCCAGGGATGCTCACTCTACAGTCCCCACACTTGGGTTTGGCACATCCCGGAGAGGCTCACTCCATCTTCCCTGCATCCAGGTAGACCACATCCCACGGATGCTTACCCCATATTCCCTGCAAACAGACTGAGAATATCCCAGGGATGCTTGCCCACATTCCCTGCACCCAGTCTGAGCACATCGCAGGGGTACCAGTTTCACAGTTGCCCCACAGCTAGGCTGAGCACATTCCACCGATACTCTCTTAATGGTCCCTGCACCCATGCTGAGCACATCCCAGGGATGTTCGACCCATGCATCTCACACCCCATCTTAGTCAATCCCCGGGATGCTTGCACCATGCTCTTTGCACCCAGACTGAGCAGATCCCAGGGATGCTCACCCCATGTCCCCTGCACCTGGGCTCAGCACATCCCAGGAATGCTTGTCCCACAATTCCCACACCTCCACTGAGCCTACGCTCATCGCACCCAGACTGAGCAATAGCCCAGAGATACTTTCCCCATGTTCCCTGTGACCAGGCTGAGCACATCACAGGGATGCTCTCCACACACTGAGCACATCCCAGGGATACATGCCCACTCTTCCCTCACCTAGGTTGAGCGCATCCCATTCACATTCACCTCACACCCCCTGCGCCTAGGCTTAGCCCATCCCAGGGATATTCACGCCATGCAGAGCCCGTTCCAGGGATGCTTGTCCCACACATCCACTTCCACACTCAATCCACCCCAGGGGTGCCTGTCCCACACACCAATTTCCACGACGAATCCATCCCAGGGATGCTTGTCCATACACCCACTTCCACACTGAATCCATCCCAGGGATGCCTGTCCACACACCCACTTCCACGCTGAATCCATCCCAGGGGTGCTTGTCCCACACATCCACTTCCACACTCAATCCACCCCAGGGGTGCCTGTCCCACACACCAATTTCCACGACGAATCCATCCCAGGGATGCTTGTCTCACACACTCACTTCCATGCTGAGCCCACCCCAGGGATGGTGGCGACCAGTCCCACAGGTCCCTGGGTACCACAGCCAGGGGCACAGAGGCAGCCTCCCAGCTCCCCCTCCTCTAGGCAGCTCGCTCTGGAGGCAGCCAGCCCCGCTCCCACCAGCAGACATACCGTATTGACGAGGCTCGGTGATGCTGCCGGTGAGGCAGGACGTGGGATTATCCAGAGGAATCCTGCACCAGGAAAACCTAAGTGACACGGTGATACAGCGTGTGAAGCTCTTCAGCATCAGCGGGGACAACGCCTCGCTCGAGGTGCCACCCTAACCCTGTGCGCAAACCACAAACCACCTCTGAGTTTACACACAGTTGGATAAATAACAGGAATAAAAACCCACCAAGGACTCCCTAGAACCGGAGGGGGGCAGGAGCCACTGGGATCCTGCTCCAGTGCAAAGTGCGGATTGCGGAGGGATGGGCTGTGATAGGGTATCCTGCTCTTAATTACAAGGAAAAGCTGATCCTAGAAGGCAGTGTATGCCTGGCAGTTCTCAGGATTGCGTTAGCTGCGGCGCAAGCAGAGGGAACTCCAGGGAAAGTTTTGCCACAACAGAAAAAAAAAAGAAATTTAATAGTAATAATTAATCAGAAGAATAGTAAAAACTAATGGTGACCACTATTCAACAAAAACAAGGGAGGGGGGTGTCAGACCTGGAAGCCGGGGGTGACGGCGATGATGCTGCCACAGCTCGGGACACACTGGTGCCTGCGATCCGGTTGGGAGAGCCTGGCACCTTCTCTGGATCCCGGGAATGGAGGGATGGGAGGGGAGGAGAGAGGAGGGATGGAGGAGGGCAGGATGAAGGGGAGGGATGGAAAGGGGAAGGATGGAAGGGTGGGATGCAGGGATGGGGGTGGAGAGGAGGGATAGAGTGGGTTAGGATGGAGAGGAGAGATGGAGGGGGAAAGAATGGAAGAGATGTAGGGGGGAAGGATGGAGAGGAGGGATAGAGGGGGTAAGGACAGAAGGAAAGGATGGAGAGATGGAGAGGAAAGATGAAGAGGGGAAGGGTGGAAAGGAGGGATGGAGGGGGGAACGATGGAAGGAAGAGATGGAGAGGGAAAGGATCGAGAGGAGAGAGGGACAGGGTAAGGATGGAAAGAAGGGATGGAGAGATGGAGAGGGGAAGGATGGAGAGGAGAGATGGAGAGGGGAAGGGTGGAAAGGAGAGATGGAGGGGGGAAGGAGGCAGGATCAAGAGGACCGAGGTGGGAGTCAAGGGGGAACACGTCGGTGCAGCCCCAAATCGGCGCCGCTTGGTAGGAATCAAACAAAACGGCACAAACCGAACTCACCGTCTAACACGGGGCGAGAGGGGGGGGAGGGGGCGGGGCGGGGACGCCGTTGGANGTCCGAGCTTGACAGGTCCACGCGACCAAACAAACCGCGTGTGACGGGCGGGCGGAGCAGCCAATCAGAGGGGAGAGCTGGGAAGAGCGACCAATCCGAGAGCAGAGGGCGGGGCAACACAGCCAATGACAGGGCGGGTCTAAGGAGGGTGGTGAGCGAGGCTCGGCGCCCCCGGGTCCTAGCACCGCCCGCTGGGCTTCGAGGAGGGGTTTGGGAGGAGGGGGGCAGCGTCCCTGCCGGGTCCTGAGGGGCGTTCAGAGGGAGAATAGCGGCCAGGAAGGCCGTCACCGCAGGGTGCCGGTCCCTAAGCCCCAGCACTATGTGCCAGAAGCATGGAATCGTGTTGAATCAGACCCCAAAGCCCATACGGTTCCAACCCTCCTTCTAACACTTCCCACTGGATCAGGAGCTACAAGCCCCATCCAACCCGGCCTTGGACACCTCCAGGGATGGGACAGCCACCACTTCCCTGGGCAACATGTGACAGGGCCTCCCTTCCCTACGTAAGAAAGATAGGGAAAGACTTTATAGCCGGACCTGTTGCAACAGGACATGGGGTGATAGTTTTAAGCTAAAAGACGAGAGGTTTAGACTGGTTATTAGAAGGAATTTCTTTATTATAAGGATGGTGACACACAGGCACAGGTTGCCCAGAGTGGAGGTGACTGCCCCATCCCTCAAAACACTCCAGGTCATGTTGGATGGGGCTCTGAGCATCCTTACCTTGTTGAAGATGTTCCTGCTCACTGCAGGGGAATTGGATTAGATGGGACCTTTACATGTCCCTTCCAACTCAAACCATTCTATGATTCCTTGAATCGATATGAAGATGTCACTGCTTCTGCAGGGAGGGTTGGACTGGATGACCTTCATGGTCACTTCTAACGCAAAACATTCTATGATTCTATGAATATCTCATCTCAATCTCCCCTATTTCAGCTTAAAACTATTTCCCCACATCCTATCCCCGCACTTCCTGATCAAGAGCCCCTCCCCAGCTTTCCTGGGGCCCCTTTCAGTACTGGAAGCTGCTCTAAGGTCTCCCTGGAGCCTTCTCAGGCTGAACAACCCCAACTCTCTCAGCCTGCCAAGAAAGCCTGGGACAGGAGGTGCCCCAGCCCTCGGATTATCTTTGTGGCCTCCTCTCAACCTGTTCTAACAAATCTAGGTGCTTTCTGTGCTGAAGACTTTTGAACGGACCACAGGGCTTCAGATGAAGTCTCATCAGAGCAGAGCAGAGCAGAATCACTGCTGGTTGACCTGCTGGTCACTCTTCTTTGGATGCTCTGTCCTTTGGAGAAAACCCAAAGCAGAAGGAGTTAGATCCTAGGCTGTTAGACAATTCCAGGCAAATAAATCCATAGATAGGAAAAAAAACCCAAACCAAACACTGCAAAACAGAATACAGGGCAGAAGTGCTGCTCCAACATCACCATCCTGCTGTGAGACCCCAGGTCCCACTTGCAGGCAAAACCATGATGGAGTGGGATGCACCTCATGGTATTGCCCTGGACCTCCTGGGAATCTAGCAGGTTTGGATCCTTCCTTCATCCCCTTCCTATCACTCCAGTCTGTTAGGAAATGCAATTTAAGACAAAAGCTCATCTTCTGAGAAAACAAACAAACAAACAAACAAACAACTTCCTGAAAGGATCATTTTTCATACCCATGTGGATCACAGTCTTAGGATGCAACCTGTCGCATGTTTTTCTACACATCAGCGTAGATTCACAGAATCATGGAATGTTTTTGGTTGGAAAAGGCCTTTGAGATCATTAAACCCAACTGTAACTGTCCACTGATAAATCATATCCCTAAGTACATCTCCTACCTGTCTTTTAAATCCTTCTGGGGACAGTGACTTAAGCATCAGCCTGGGCAGCCTCTCCCAGTGCTCAATAAATGATTCATTGAATAATTTTTTCCTGATGTCCTATCAGAACCATCCCTGGCACAGGTTGAGGGCATTTCCTCTCATCCTATCAGCTATCACTTGGGAGACGAGAACAACACACACATTTCTATAACCTTCTTTCAGGCAGTTGTAGAAAATGATAATGTTTCCCCTCAGCTTTCTCTCCTTCAGGCTAAATAACCCCAGGTCCCTCAGCTGCTTCTTGTAACACTTGTTCTCCAGCCCCTTCACCAGCTTCATTCTCCTTCTCTGGATGCACTCTAGCACCTCAATGTCATGTAGAGCGGGGCCCAAAACTAAACTCAGGAGTCAAGGTGCAGCCTCACCAGTGCTGAGTACAGGGGCACAACCAATTTGCTGGTAAAAAAAATTAGCCTGACAAAACTTGGAGGTCATCTTGCATTACTCCTTATTCTCTTAAGGGTTGGCTGCAGGCAGAATAAAATATGATATGCAGAGAAATTAGGCAAAGAAGGCACCTAAATCCTTCTCACTCCATGAAATTAGGAGAGCAAGAAGCCTCCTTTATATGTTTAAGTGACTTGGTCCCAAAACTGGTATTCCAAAGGAAGAAACACTGAAGTTCTGACAGCAGGTTTTTTTGATGGTTGTTTTCTTTGGCAGGGTGTTGTGTTGGGGATTTGGTATTTCAGATTTGTTCATTTTAAGTCACGCCTAGCCAAAATCACAATTTGTGTTTATTTCATCTGGCAGCCTACCCCATCATCAGGCTTCCATGCTTTTCCACTTGGTCCTTGAGCCTAGTTGGAATGATGAGGAGTCACGAAAGAACTTTGTCAGCTTGAACACTAAGTAGTCGTGTCTTCACCCTTAATATCAGCTGTTTGGGGAGGGTGTCATCCATGTGTACATTTAAAACAGTTCCAGCATATTTGCACGCTGTTTTCCAGGGTGTCTGTGGTGGATGCAGCAAATGTTTCCAAAGAAATACTATTTCAGGTCATTCCTTTAGGGTCCATTGGCCTGCAGTCTGTCTGTTTCAGGTTGAGGACCCTGGCATAAGAATGCTCCAATTCATCCTGGGATCTCCATGTATAACCTTGCTAACAGCTGATCCAGCCTCAGATCTGACTCTGAAAGTGTTACTTAGTCAAGACTCCCTGATTTCAATTGAAATCCTTCACGACTGGTGCATTTTTAGATTTAAAGGGAAGGTTTAAGTCACAAAGGGTAGAGGCATCTGCTGTGACTTTTCTGTGCTGGTAGAAGAATGTTTGTTCCCCCAAAAAGCAGAGGCATTATTTTGGGGATAACCCCTGAAGAATGTGAGCAGCCGTGAACAACCAGCAGCCCTTTTCCATCCAGAGGAAGAATGTGGTTCAGGTACAGAAGCTCTCCATAGGGGAAAAAGCAAAATCTCTGTCCTAATGGGAAAAACACAAGACTTATCCTGTTCTCTCCATCAAGAGTTAGCACCAAATTGTTTTTAAAATAACAGGCTTATGTAAAACACACTGACAGGAACAACTTGATGCTGCCCACTGATCTCCCTGGTACGTGTTCTGCCTTCAAAACTCCATCGGGTTGGTATTGCCTTCCCAAGAATACCAACTCACTGTGACAAAATCATCTTGGAGAGAGAGTGTGACAGAAGACATACAGATGCTGGAGACTCCCTCATGCTTTTGTCTGGCAGACACTCACCAGCATGGCAGACAAGAGAGCATAGCTTTAGACAAGACATATCATTAGGCCGAAAGTGATGCTTTTATCTGCTTCTAATCATTTTCTCCTCCTGTCCAGCCACCAGCAAACTTGAGATGGGACCAAACCAAAGACGACCTTGCCCTGAGGTTAGAAATGGTTAAAATAGAAACATAACTCTTCTGCTTTGCTTTGCATCTAGTTATGTCAAGGTCCTGAGCGCACTGATTGGCCTTAGTTACCCTACGAGTCTTACCTCCATTCACACATTCTCCAGTCATTAGTCCAGAGGCTACTCTTAAGCTCAGAACTGGTCACCTAGACCTGAACTATGTTGTTGGAGCTGGGAAGGCACAACTCTCCTCAGCTGACTCAATGGGGCAGCTCTCCAAAGGACAATTCTCCACATGGACAACTATCGGCAGGGAGACATTAAAGTTAGTCTTAGTCTCAGAGTTTGGGTTAGGATTAGAGTTGTCCCTGCAGAGGGTTGTCCCCATGAAGGGCTGAATCCTAAATCCTTAAGAGCACTTATTTATAGTTCTGCATGGTGCTAGACCTATACTGCAGCCTTGTTTCCACCACTGCTCCTGCTGTTCCCTCGTGGACGCTGAGCCCCGTGAAACTCTCACCTTATCTGGGACTCTTGGTAGTTCTTTTTCTACCGGCATCTGGCCCTGCCAGCTCTCTTCATGTCTGGCTCACCTTTCCTTGATGGGAAGGATGTCTGAGCCTGAATGCATCACTGCAACTGTAAACCACATTGCATGTCCCCATAGGGGCCAAGCTGCTAAATATTTTAATCTACAAGCAGGGTCGCAGGGAGGATCCAGGGAACTCCAGGCCTGTCACTCTGACCTCAGTGCCAGGGAAAGTCATGGAACAGGGGATCTTGAATGCTAGCAGGAAGCACATGCAAGAGAACTGGGGGATCAGGCCCAGCCAACACGGCTTCACAAAAGGCAGGTCTTGCCAAACTAACCTGAGCGCCTTCTAGGACAGAGTGACTGGGCTGCTGGATGAGGGAAAGGCTGGCAATGTAACTTCCTGGACCTCAGCAAAGCCTTTGACACAGTTTCTCACAGCATTCTGCTACGGAAACGGTCACCTCTGGCCTGGACAGGCGCACGCTCTCCTGGGTGGAAAACTGGTTGGCTGGAGGGCCCAGAGAGTGGTGGTAAATGGAGTTAAATCCAGCTGGAGGCCAGTGACAAGTGGGGTTCCCCAGGGCTCAGTGCTGGGTCCAGCCCTGTTCAATGTCTTCATCAATGACCTGGATGAAGGCATCGAGTGCACCCTTAGCAGGTTAGTGGATGACGTTAAGCTGGGTGGAAGTGTCGATCTGCTGGAGGGTAGGAAGGCCCTGCAAAGGGATCTGNTCTCCCTCTGTACTCGGCACTGGTGAGACTGCTCCTTGAATCCTGTGTTCAGTTCTGGGCCCCTCAGCACAAGAAGGATGTTGAGGCTCTGGAGTGAGTCCAGAAGAGCAATGAAGCTGGTGAAGGGGCTGGAGAACAGGCCCTATGAGGAACGGCTGAGAGAGCTGGGGCGTTTAGCCTGGAGCAGAGCAGGCTGAGAGGAGACCTCATAGCTCTCTATAACTACCTGAGAGGAGGTTGTGGAGAGGAGGGCTATGGCCTCCCAAGGGACAGGGGACAGGACAAGAGGGAATGGCCTCAAGCTCCGCCAGGGGAGATTTAGGCTGGACATTAGGAAAACCATTTTCACAGAAAGGGTCATTGGTCACTGTCAGAGGCTGCCCAGGGAGGTGGTTAATTCACCTTCCCTGGAGGTGTTTAAGGCATGGGTGGATGAGGATAGGAACGGTTGGACTTGATGATCTGGTGGGTCTCTTCCAACTTGGTTATTCTATGATTTCAAGGAGCTGCAGAGAGTTATGAGGTCTACCCTCAGCTTCCTCTTGTCCAGACTAAGCATCCCCAGGGCCCTCAGCTGCTCCTCATTACCCCTGGGCTCCAGACCCTTCCCTAGTTCCATTGCCTTGTCCAGACATGCTCCAGCCCTTGAATGTCTTTCATGTAGTGAGGGGCCCAAAACCCAAGCCAAGATTCAAGGTGCAGCCTCGCCAGCACTGAGTACAGGGGGATGATCGCTTCCCTGCTCCTGCTGCCCATACCATGACTGATCCAAGCCAGGATGTTGGTGGCCTTCTTGTCCACCTGGGCCACTGCTGGCTCATGTACCGCCAGATGTTCCACTTGTATTTGTGGAGTTCTTCTGTCAATTGAAGTACTCTCAGGCATTACAAGGGCATGGGATGATAGGATGAGGGGGAATGGCTATAAATTGGACAGGGTAAGATTTAAACTAGACATTAGGAAGAAATTCTTCACAATGAGGGTGAGGAGGCCCTGGTCCATGTTACCCAAAGAAGTCAGGTCTGCCCCATCCCTGGAGGTGTTCAAGGCCAAGTTGGATGGGGCTTCGAGCCCCTGATCCAGTGGAAGGTGACCCTGCCCATGGCAGGAGTTTGGAACTATATGGACTTTAAGATCCCTTCCAACCCAAACTATTCTATGATTCTATGATTTGTCTAGAGATTTCTGACATGTCAAGTTTATCTCTTCCTAAGAGCAGTAACTCAGCTGTGTTAGAGAGAGCTCAACTCTGGCATTTGCTTGCAACGTGATTGAGCGTGTGGAAATCAGCAGGAAGTAAGGAGCTCCCTCATCTTCATGCACATAATCAATATCAAATCATTACTTAAAAAGCAAAGTGGTTGATGGTGTTTTTGTAGGGCAAGACATGCCCTGCATTTTCAGTCTTTGATTCATACCACTTAATAGGCCATAAGATGGAGCTCAGCAATGACTCGCATTGTAAAAGATCTCCAGTTAGATCTTAGTGGTTCCTCTGAGCAAGTGTGTCATGGTAGCTTCAGCATGTCTGCATCTGTTCTCATTCCAGCTCTGAAAGTCTTCGAGGCCCTGGTAGGGAAACCCATAAGCCCAGAGTTTTGAGGGCTGACACCAAAGCACACATGGGGCTCTTGCCAGGGTCCAGACACTCTCAATCTGGACTAGGTGCAGCCTGCATGAGGCAGAGGGTGCAGTTATCAGCCAGCAGTGTGGATAGTAAACCCATGGCTCAGGGAGAGCAAGCTGTGGCAACCCACTCCAACCTGCAGGAGAAAGGAACCTTGCCCCCAGTTTCCATCACATTTATGTGAGGGTCTGACCGTTCCCATTTGAAGGAGATGGCATACCGAAAGCGTGTTCTCTGAATTAACATTTCCACCTCCATCACAAATATACATCACTGCTTCTAAAGGATTGTCCTTTCCAAACGTGGTGTGTTGCCCACTGGAGTGCTCTAGCTCAAACATGGGATTCAGCCAAGAGATCTAATGGTCCTTACCTTGTCACGGCAACATTATTTGCTTTACTCCAATATGTGGTCATTGATTTTGGTTGGAGCTGCCTGTGCAACAGATGACAAAGCTGGATAGGACTCTTTCCTACTTTGTTTATATATAGAGGATGTTGGGAGTGTTTCTTCACTGATATCTCCTCTTCTCCCCTTACACTGACAGCTGTCTAACTCTATTTGGTTTCCTGGAGCTATCCTGGGATTTTTGTCAGTTTGAGGAGAATGAGGGTGTCGGGAGGACTTGCAAAGGAGGTGGGAATTGAAAAGTGCTGCAACCAGGCTGCCTTAGGTGGGAAGAGGGCAGCACAGAGGAAAAGTAGCAACTGACTTGGGTCTGGGAAGATCTCCTGTCAATGACCATAGAATCCCTAGACTGGAAATAATCTTTGAGGTCATCAAGTCCAACCATACCTATCCTCTACTAAATCACATCTCTAAGCATTTCATCTACCCATCTTTTAGATACCTTCAGGGATGGGGACTCAATCATCTCCTTGGGCAGCCTCTGCCAGTGTCTGAGAACCCTTTTGGTGAAGAATTCTTTCCTAATGTCTGATCTGAACCACCCCAGCACACCTTGAGGCCATTCCCTCTTAGAATCATAGAATCATAGAATCAATCACCAGGTTGGAAGAGACCCTCCGGGTTATCAAGTCCAACCATTCAGCCCTTCTAGCTTTTGCTTACAGTGCAGCGCTGGTTGAAATCCAAGCCAGTAGCGCAAACCTCCTGCCCAAGAGAAACACTACTGACTTTTTGGAAATTCTCACACATGTGAGCTGGTGGCACTGCTGGCTCAAGTAGGTTCTGTCAATATTCTTGTCCACTACTTTCCCACATTGTATTCCTTCCTCAGCTGAGTCCTATCACCTATCACTTGGACAAAGAGAATAACGATGGCCTAAACTGCCCTGTCTGAGTTTGCAGTGAAATGGAAGCACTCATATGCTGACTGCATCTTGGACTGCTGCTCAGTGATTAATTACATTTCCCCCAGCATAGACCCCAGACCTTCTTCTAACCGCATCTCCCATGTAGAGCCCTCCTTACCCTCAGATTTATGCAGCCAAATCCATCAGGATATGCAAGCTCAAGCTACACAGCCAGGCTTTGTCAGGGCAACCTGCCCCTGGTATGATGATTCTCTCAACCTAATGCTTAATGATTGCCTCACGGTCAGCTTACTAAACATCTCTGCACCATCTGCAGCATGATCAGGTCTCTTTCCACTTTGGCTGCTCTCTCAAATGAGGTGGTAATTGTCTTTTCCTCCAACAATGTTTAGCCCAAAGGGTGAGCATTTTCAGTGTGCTTTTCAAAGGCTGTGTTAATATAGATGGTAATAAAGTGACCTCAGAGATGCAGTGTAGCACAGGCTCCACTGAACCAAGTGACGATTGCATCCTTAACATAGGAAGGATATGAAACTGTAGGAATGGGTCCAGAGGAAGCCACAAAGATGATCCAAGGGCTGGAGCACCTCCCTTATTATTGAGGGGCTTGTCCAGGGATGGCTGGATGAGAGGGGACATGGTCAGCTGAAATCAATGATATCATAGTCAGCTGAAGCTGAGGTACCAAGGCTAAAACAGCACAAGGGCAGCTGACAGGGACGCAGCAGCCTTGTTGATAAAAAATAACTAACTTTGTGCTGATATGGCACAATAGCAGGGTGCAAAAAGGAAGGGGGAGTAACTGGGTCTACTAACCACAAAAATTTCGATATGGGAGTGGTTGGCCTTCAGCTCACTAGCCAATAAGGAGCTCAGCTTTTGCACTATGCATGAGGCTCATTAATGACTGTATTTAACCAGACGCTGAGATCAATAAAATTGAGACTTGCTGATCATCATTTGGAGTGCATGTCTCCCCTTCCTCGACACCTTATGAGGACAGGCTGAGAGAGGTGGGGTTGTTCAGCCTGGAGAAGGCTCCAGGGAGCAGTGTTCAGTTACCTGAAGAGGCTCCAGGAAAGGGAGGGACCTTTTACAAGGGCCTGAAGTGATAGAATGAGGAGGAATGGCTCCAAATTGGAAAGGGGGAGAATTAGACTAGACATTAGGAAGAAATTCTTCACACTGAGGGTGGTGAGGCACTGGCACAGGTTGCCCAGGGAAGTCATGGATGCTCCATCCCTGGAGGTCCTCAAGTCCAGGTTGGATGGGGCTTTGAGCAGCCTGGTCTGGTGTGAGGTGACCCTGCCCATGGCAGGGGGTTGGAACTGAATGGGCTTTAGGATCCCTTCCAACCCAAACCATTCCATGATTCTATGATTCTGTGATTCTGTGATTTATGAAATCTGACTTCAGATCAATGCAGCAGCTGCTCTGATGGATCATGGGGTAGGAAGGGACCCAGCCTGATATGTGCAGTGAAGGAACTAAAATAGGAGAAACCCTAAAATCCTGCTTGTGGAGCTGCCTGGTATGAAAACTTTGCATCTGACTGTGAGCAGCTGAAAACAGCTTCAGAAGAAACACACCAGTTGAGCTCTAAAGGAGCATGAAGGGTTACAGACACTCATGCCATGGCAGGCGGTCTTGGGTAAGGCCGAGCATGTCCTGTGGAGGACAGCCAGCCCGGCTGACCTGATGTAACTGGGAGCTGAAGCTGGCGCTGGATGCTTAGTTTGAAATGGCCCAGGGACTGAACAGATGGCTCCTCTTTATTTGCATGCTACTTGGATTTGTGAGTCAAGCAGAAGAATAACTTAATTTTTGACATTTGCTTCTCCTCAGAACCCGGCACAATTTATGTTATACTGGCATTTGCGTGAAGGATGTTGCTTTAGGCACAAAACCCATCCCGGCTTTAACCCTAAAAGGAGCCAAATAGGCAGGAACCGTGTTCCTCCCTAGCTCTTCTGTAGACTCTGCCAAGGGATATCACACTTACACAATGACCAAGGAATCAGGAGAAAACAGTCATTTGGGGCTTGTGGAAGGAAGGGGCAGGGTTGGAGTTAAACTGGACTGGAAAATATCTCATTTGTAGGTCTGAAATGAGAGACTGTTTGTGGATGAGGTTTACCTCCTATTAAAAATACACTTCAAGGCCTATGCAGTTAGTCTTGAGCACAGGGGATAAATTTAGTGGAGCCCTGTTCCTCCTGACACAAACTTAAGTGAAAATAATATATATGGCCAGGGCACAACATCTGCAAGCCAATTAAAACCTGTCTGATCGCACCCAGGGTGACAGTTGCCATGACTAGTGTGTCTGTGTGCCACCCCTTCAAGAGTCAAAAAACCAGATCCTGCTGGGCTGTGCAGCATCTTCCCATGCTCTCAACAGCTAATGGTGATTACTTGATAGCTCAGGTCCTAGGAGTTGGTCCTCACCATAACGGCTATGCCTGCTGTTCGCAGTAATCCTGTGTGGTCACGTATGTGATATTCACAGGTTTGACTGTAGGTCAGAATAAAAGGCACAGGATAAGAGAATAAAGCACATTTTCTAGCCTGACTGTAAGACATGTGCTTTGACCCATGTTAAAATACATATTTTTCAGGGGCTACATTTGAAATACTTCATACAAAGAGGTATTCTTGGGTTTCCAGTGGACGAAGAGCAATTCTCCATCCACAATTTAAAACAAATACCAGGTGCTGTTATGGAAACTGCTGTGTGCATAGAAGATAAAGCAGCCAGAGCAGGGAGATCAATGCCCCAAAATGTACTCAGAAGTCTGGGGCTCCAGTATGTTTTCCAGAGAGTTTCAGCATCCCTTGCATTCCCTCTGATCACCCTCTTGCAGCTATTCCAGCACATGCAAATTTTCCCTGCCTTTGCCTGTCAAGGCTCAGTGGTGTGAGGTTCCTGAACCAATGCAATGGAAATTGTATGAGGTCTAACAAGGGTTCCTGCACTTGGGCCACAACAACACCATGCAACACTACAGGCTCAGGGATGAAGCATTGGAAAGCTGCCCAGTGAGAAAGGACACGAAGGCCCTGGAGCTGTTTAGTCTGGAGAAGAGGAGCAGGTGAGGGGAGACCTCATCACTCTGCAGCTCCCTGAAAGGAGATTGTGGTGAAGTGGGTGCTGGTCTCTTCTCCCAGGTAATAAGGGATAGGCTGAGAGGAGGTGTCCTCAGATTGTCCCAGGAGAGGTTTAGACTGGATATTGGGAAAAATGTCTTTAAAGAAAGATTGGTGAAGTATTGGAAGGGGCTGCCCAAGGAAGAGGTGGAGTCTCCACACCTGGAGGTATCCAAAAAGCATATAGATGAAGCACTTTAGGACATGGTTTAGCAAGCACAGTGGTGTTGGGCTGGCAGTAGCATTTACTGATCCTAGAGGTCTTTTCCAACTTTAATGATTTTATCATTCTATGATTCTATGAAATATTGTGGCTTAGTAGGTTATCTGCCTTCCACCTGAGCTACTGTAACCATCCTGGTGTGTAGAAAACTCAAGTTGTGAGATAGAGTGCATTGGCTCAGACCTCTCTTGTTTCCCAGCAGCCTAAGTTCCCAACCTGTCTTGGAGCTGCTAACTTTGTGTAAGCTTTTAACACGCTCTGGCTGTGAAGTAAAAGCTGTGGTTTAAACCACGTTTATGGCAAGTTCAGCTGACACATTTTCCTTTGCCACATGGACAAGCCATGAGCCCACAGAGGATCCATTTAACAGCCCAGCTTGTGGGCCATAACTTGTTCTATTACAGTAACTTGTTCACATTTATATTTCAGATTTGACCTGAGCCCTGAGTGAATAAAACAAGCTTGGAGCGCACAGTGATTGCGGTGTTGCTTGGGTGCAAGACGTGCCTCCTGCATGATCTCTTCTACATCCCCTTTGGAGCAAAAAATTCTATCGCAGTTTTGGCCTTGTTTGGTCACTTTGGAAATGAAACCCAACCTTGTGTTCATTTGGAGGTTCTTGAGTTGGGAACCATGGTGTGGGAACCCCTTTCCCCCAACCGAGCCCATCGTCTCTCTGCGATCTTTAGGGAGAACAGAATATTTGCAGGTTAAACTGTCAATTGGCCTTTCAAGATCAGAGTATGTTGTTCCCTTTTCCTTTGGTACTGCTAAGAGCTGGTACAGTCATGCAGATCTCTTAAGATCCATCCACATGTTCAGACCCTGAGATCCACCAGAGACCTCTTTGAATCTCCTTGTAACTTTTCACCTACTGTTTTGTTGTTGTTGTTTCGGAAGCAAAATACCCAATGTTGAAACAGCCTGGTGTGCGGGTGGGCTGTTTGTTAGATGTGACACAAGTATAGCATGATGCTTCATTGTTTTCTTCACAATTCTCACTGGGTGAGACTCACCACAGCACAAGACCTGCTCCTGAACCCATCCACAGCAGAGGCATAGCTCGTAGCTGGAGGGCTGGTGTGGTTAGCAGTAGTGGGGATGTGTTGTACAGTGAAAATAAGGAATTGCACTCCCTCTCGTGGCTCTCCTCTACCTTTTGCTGGAGCAGAAGACCCTAAAGCTTCATTACGTTTACAGATCGTGCCCATGGCCAGAGCAAGTCCCTTGCACACCCAGAGAGATCAGTGCAACAGAGCCCAGCACTTAGAGTGCTGGTAATTAGGCTGATAGTTTCCTCACACTGTAATTGTTTCAGCAACAATTTTTTCCACGCCAGATGTCTGCCTCAGGCTGCAGTTCTCTGAAAAGTTTCAGCCAAACAGTTTTGATCATTTCCAAGAATGCGGGCAAATCACAATGTTTTGCCCATATTTTGAAAATAAATAATTCCATGAAATTGCTGTATAAGAGAGAAAAGCCTTCATGTTCTGAAGAAAGAGGATGAAATTCTGTCCTGCTGTCAAAAAGTGCCATTTGCCACTTCCAGGAAAGTTTGTTTAATTTTTAAGTAGTTACAAGCTCTGCAAATCATGGTTTGCGTGTGCTCAACAGATCTGGTCACACATTAACAGCTCTGCTCTCTGAGGACTCTCTGAAACAGGCATGCTCCATCCCAGGGCTTCAAAGGTTTGAATATGAAATGGCTGCTTCCAACACAAAACAACAACACAACACAAAAGTGAGGGAAGCTTGGGAGAGCAAAGGGGTTCAAAGATGAGTGTAGGAGGTGTTTGGATGGGGTTAGAATGGGTAGGTGCTGTTGCTGTTCTCCTTATGAATGAGTAAGACTGAGGTGGCCTGTGAAGAATAACGATGGTGATGCTCTCACTAGGAGTACAGGACCAAGCACCCTTTCCCTGTTCATCCAGAAATGCATCGCTTTGGTTGCAGAGTCAGGAAGGGCAGATGCCCTCAACACTGGGTCATGTCCTGGGCTAAGCAACCTTCCCATGTAAGAAGAGTATGGAAAATGCATTGTCCTGCACTTTGGTGACAAAAACCCCATGCAGCATTACAGGCTTGGGGAAGAATGGCTGGGAAGCTGCCTGGTGGAAAAGGTCCTGGGGTGGCTGGTCAACAGGGGCTGAACATGAACCAGCAGTGTCCCAGGTGACTGAGAAGGCCAACGGCATCCTGGCTTGGATCAGCTATGGTGTGGTCAGCAGGAGTAGAGAAAGGATCATCTCCCTGTACTGATAGAATCATAGAATCACCAAGTTGGAAAAGACCTCTAGGATCATCAAGTCCAACCATTCCTATCAGCCACTAAACCATGTCCCTCAGCACCTCGTCCACCTGTCTTTTAAACACCTCCAGGGAAGGTGACTCAACCGCCTCCCTGGGCAGCCTCTGCCACTGCCCAATGAACCTTTCCATGATTTTTTTTTCTCATGTCCAGCCTGAACATCCTCTGGTGGAGCTTGAGGCCATTCCCTCTCATCCTGTCCCCTGTCACTTGGGAGAAGAGCCCAGCTCCCTCCTCTCCACAACCTCCTTTCAGGTAGTTGTAGAGAGCAATGAGGTTTCCCCTCAGCCTCCTCTTCTCCTGGATAAACAACCCCAGTTCCTTCAGTATTCACTCCAATATTCTGTGCTGGTGAAGCCACACCACGAACCCTGGGTTCAGTTTTGAAGGACACTGCGGGGCTAGAGCATGTTTGTAGAAAGGGAGTGGGGCTGCAGAATGGGCTGCAGCACTGGGGTTAGGAGGAGCAGCTGAGGGACCTGGGGTGTTTACTCTGGAGAAGATGAGGCTGAGGGGAGACCTCATTGTTCTCTAAAACTCCCTGAGATAACATTTGAGCAAGGAGGATGTTGGTCTCTTTTCCCAAGTAACAAGTGATAGGACAAGACGAAATGGTCTCAAGTTACACCAGCGGAGGTTTATATCAGATATTGGGAAAAAAGCCCTCACTGAAAGAGCAATGAAGCCCTGGCAGAGGCTGCCCAGGGCAATGGTGGAGTCTCCATCCCTGGAGGGGTTTAAAAAAAACACAGGTAGACATGGCACTTTGCGACATGCTTTATTAGGCACAGTGGTGTTAGGCTGATGGTTGGACTGGATGATTTCAAAGGTCTTTTCCAACCTTAATGAATCTGCATTTCTGTAAGAGTTCCTTCTCATAGTTGCTAGAGTGACAGCAAGAGATTGAGAGTTTGTTTGCCATACAGCCATCCCAGGGCCAATTTCTGAGGGAAACCAGGGATGCCTCAGGAGCATGTCTAGGGAATTTTCAGCTGGCGTGCAACGGAGATGCACTGACTGATCCAGGGTCTCCATGGGAGTGTTCACCATCCGGCAGCACCGCATTGTAGAGAAACACCAGACTAGCTGGAGCTCTGGGCTGCTCCTCCTGGCACCACGCTTCTGACATCTAAAGCCTGTATGGAGTGTCTGGACACAGCCCCAGAGTGTGCCTCGTGGACTGGAGCACAGGTAGCATCAAACTCTCTCTTGTCCTGGCAAGAAGATTGTCTTCCTTTATAATGCTGCAAACCAGATGCCAAAAAGACACTTTTGCCATCCAGTGGAGGCAAGATTGTTAGGAGTGTAGGCGCTGACACAAGGTGCCCTTGGGGGAAATGGCACAGAGCAGCATCCCTAGTTCAAGAGGCTGTCTGAGTTTAGCAACAGTCTCTTGTTCCCAGGCTCTGGGCCAGGGTAAATTGGCTGCAGTGTACTTTGGGAATGAGGATTTTGCCTCCAGGAGAAGAGCTCAGCACATCTCTGCTGAGAGTCCCTCTCAAGCTCATCCACGCAAAGGGATGGGTGCCAGTTCCCCAGATGGGCTTGTTACTGTACTATCCTGGGTGTAGCAAAAGCCGCTGTTAGCAGGTATGATCAAGAAATACCGATGTGGGAGCAGAAACGAGTAAAGAGAGATGGGAGGGGCCTGTGGATTTAATTTGCTGATATGAAATAGCCTGAGTTGATTGAAAAGCATCTCCACGGTGGAGAGGAGAGGAAAGCAGAGACTGGGATGACTACTCTCTCCATGCTCTGAGCTTTGCAAACACAAGCCTATGTTCCCCGCTGTGCCAAGTATTTTAATGCATCACACTGTATCTGGGAACAATCAGAGCACAAAGAACCTCAGCCCTACACGCTGCCCAGCACCTGCTGCCCTTGATGTATCCCTGGATCTGGGTGGTGAGTATGGTGTGAGCCAGGCAAGGTCTATTCTAGCTGAGAGGTCCTAAAGGATTCTCTCTTGGCTCCATCCAGCTGCTTTTGCCCTGAGAGTTCTTCAAATCTCAGGACTGTTTGCCCTGAAAGGGGAGGAGTGAACTAGAGCAAGCCTAGTGTCTGGAGTCCTGTGACTCCTGTGGCTTCCATCCTCGTTGGAGAGGAGCATGGCGGTAGCTCAGGCTCATGGGCCTCTGGGTTTCCTGGAGGAGCATCTCCTGTGTTAGCTGAGATGCCCAAGGCTACACCTAGCCTGGTCTGCAGCCACCACTGCATAACATCAAAGGAGGTGGAGAGGTGGGAGTCGGTCTCTTCTTCCAGGGAACAAGAGATAGAATGAGAGGAAATGGTCTCAAGCTGTAGCAGGGGAAGTTTAGACTGGATACTAGGAAATAACACTTTACAGAAAGGGTTATCAAGCACTGGAGGAGGCTGCTCAGGGAATTGTTAGAGTCACTGTCCCTGGAAGTGTTTAAAAGACATGTAGATGTGGTGCTTAGGGACATGGTTTAGTGGTGGATTTCACAGTGTTTGATTTATGGTTGGACTTGATGATCTTTTCCAAAATAAACAGTTCTGTTACCTTGTGATTCTGTGACATATCTCCTGTGAACCCTGCGTCATGGACACCAGGCACCACCTCTGTATCTAGAGCATCTCATGTGGCATCAGAGACCTACATTTAGGCTGTTCCTGAGACCATGACACTGCATGCGGGTTGTCCTGAAACGTGCCGTTCCTGCTGCTCAGATAAGCAAGTAACTTTCTTGGGTTCTCCATTCAGCCAGGATGCCTGAATGAGTGCACCATGAGAAGGTGGCGAGCACGTTCAGCCACACCTTCCGAGAGGGCTCCAGACCTTGGCCAGGGCAGATGACAGCCCTGAGATCCGGGTCAGGGTGAAGAACAAGCCTTATTTTACCCTATGAACTTTTACTTCCTCTGCACACAGATCAAACATCCTTGTTTCCTATGTGAGAAGCAGAAAGGCAGCAGGATGGAGACTTAAATCAATGTCTCTTAATGGTTTTTACTTGGAGCCCATTTTTGTATTTAAATTACATACACCTTTAAAAATAAAACTTCTTTAACATCCTAGGCTTGTTACAGATTTGCAAATGCTCCCAGATCAGTAGAGCAGTCACAGTCAAGGTGAAGCACATGGAGCCCTAACTTCTTGAAGAACTAATGCATCTTTTAATAGAAGCCAACATTTCCACAGATGGAGGAGGCTATTTACTTCATTTCCATTTCCTTGCCTGACTCAGCTCAACGACTTCTTCTTCCAGGACTTAGAGGAGAATTGGCTGTTGAAAGAAGCAACAAAGTGTGTTTTAATCCTGCAGGAATAAAAAAATGAGGTGTGAAAATCCACTAGTTCTAAAAATCCTGTTTCTGGTGATTATGTACATATGTCAAGTCAGGTCACCAACAACAGGACTTTCATCGGTTAGGCTGGTTTTAAACAAACTGATGTTTTCCTATTTATCCAACACATACAGGTTTCATCCCTGAGAGCTCTGCCCAGAGTAACCTGTGTCAGTGCTGTTCTATGCTCTCATCCTTCAAAACAGGCTGCCCCTCTACAAACTAAAATAAATAAATAACAAAAGGAGAACTAGGGAGACCATACAGTCCCTTTTGGACACAGAGGGAACAACAGTGACAGGGGATGAGGAGAAGGCTGAGGTACTTAATGCCTCCTTTGCCTCAGTCTTTAGTCGCAAAGAAAGCTGTTCCCTCTGTGTACAAACCCCGGAAGCAGAGGAGCAATATGAGGCTCCCATGGTCCAAGAGGAGG
>WAAB01006908.1:31650-44317 GCA_013389865.1 Piaya cayana
CATGGTTTAGTATTTGGTGGGAATGGTTGGACTCGATGATCCAATGGGTCTCTTCCAACCCGGTGATTCTGTGATTCTGTGAAACTTCTTACTGTGGCATGGATCTCAGGTCCACAAGAGTAAGTTTGAATCAACTTATTGGTAATTCATTTTTCCACTGCATTTTAGTTAAATTCCATTAAACTCTGAGATTTGGTACAGATAAGTGAATACATGTGCAACATCCATTGTTCTATAATGTAAAACAATAAAGTATTAAAACTCTGGAAAATGGGTGTTCCTTTTTATGGTGACCTAGACATTTGTTTCTGCTCTAGAACCACACACAAGCAGAGCCAGGACGGACTCAACTCTTGAGCTTACACATTCCCTACATCCAAGGCAATGTTAGCTGTGATTTCTGTCCCAGTTTTCATCTGGTATATTATTGAACTCCAGTGATGGATATTCCACAATCTCCACTTTGATCACACATCTACGTATAGCCAAACCCAAGCAAAATCTTATATTTAGTTGGAAATCAGCATATTTTAGTCGTTACTAGTAAAAATCACAGGGAAATAAGATTTTTTTTTCTGACTGCAAACCAAGAATAAAAAGAATGTTTTCAAAGACAATCACATTTGAAACTATAGGTAATTTGACTGAAACTGTTCTTGGCATCAGATCCCACCCCAAAACCCCTCAGTGACAGGACAAGTGAAGAGCATAGGGATATGAAGTCAGGGTAGGGAGAGAAGGAATTTTTTAAGCTAGCATTGCTGCAGAGGAGAAAGTCATTGCCAGTCATCCCGCTGCTGGTTCAATGCAACAGCTTTCCTCAGCTTTCCCTTAACCAAGCAGGTTAGCTCACTTCACCAGCAAGTTAAAGGAGAGTTAAACTGCCAGGGACGAGCCCAGGTTCTCCTGTTGCAAAACCATAACAAAGCATTTTGCTTCTCAAACACTTGTCTAACCCAACAGGAAAAATTTGTGAACGAATCCTGACTATACTTGTCATTCAGTTCATTATCTTTATGATCCCATCCCTAAAAACACTTAACGGTTAATAATCCTTAAGGAAATACAATCTTACAGGCAAATGTTTTGGCTGAGCATCTGCTTCAATACTGGAAAAAAACTGGTCTTTTGTCTCTTTAATTGCCTTTTTGACCTTTTCAGAATACAGACTCTTACATCAGCTGTAGGACAGCTGCACAGAATCAGTGACACTGAACCCCTGGCTGTGCATCTCTTACAGATGCTCTTGCTTCACAGGTATTTTGATGCTAACCTTTATGCTGGTGCTGATATTCATCCCAGAAAAGCCCTTTAAAAACCCCAAGGAAGTGTCCTGGCATTTCCAAAATATCCACTGGGAGGCCCAGTGGCAGTTTGGAAGGAATCCTAGCTTTCTGATGCCAACATTTCAGCCTGTGTCAAGATACGACTGCAGAGCCTCATTTGCATGCCTGAAAATGTTTTAGAAGAGAGCTTGGCATTGCAGCACCACATTTGTAGTAGACCCTCCATCTCAAGTGAGATGGTCTGCGTGAGCAAAGCTGGACTACACCTACACCACAAGGGGAAGAGCTTCAAAGAGCAAGATAATGTTTTCTTAGGCTCAGCTTGAACATGTGGAGCAAAGACAGTGGGCAAATCTAGTACTGAACCAGGTCTGGATGTGAGCTTAAATGATTATATAGTCATGGCCTGTGTGGCTTTTCATGTGTTAAAGAAGTTAAATCAAGACTAACAAAGATACATGGATGTGGAATTTCTGTGTCAACAGCAGCCTAGGGATCAGTGAAGCCTGGAGACCACGTATCTCAGTTACAGACCTCAGGCCCCGAGTCTATCCATGGACTGCATCAACATGGCCAGGAGTTTCAAAAGTCCCTGCCACCTTGACATAGAATCATAGAATCATAGAATCACCAGGTTGGAAAAGACCCACCGGATCATTGAGTCCAACCATTACTATCAAACACTAAACCATGTCCCTCAGCGCCTCATCCACTCATCCCTTAAACCCCTCCAGGGAAGGTGAATCAACTCCCTCCCTGGGTAGCCCGTTCGAGTGCCCAATGATCCCCTCTGTGAAAATTTTTTTCCTAATGTTCAGACTAAACCTTCCCTGGTGGAGCTTGAGGCCATTCCCTCTTGTCCTTGTCCTGTCCCCTTTCACTTGGTAGAAGAGGCCAGCTCCCTCCTCTCCACTTCTTCCACAAGTAATAAAATCAACCTCCATTGATGGCAGATTACTCCCTCAGGAATGGAGAAATGCCCTCATTTTTGCCCAGTTCCTTCCCAGTTTTTTAGTGTGAAAGGCTCTGGAGGAAAGGTTTGTCCTTATTGTGAACATGATTCAGCTGGAGCTGCCTCCCGGCCTTCCATCATTGATATGTCATCGCAATGTGAGCCCTTAGATAGTGGTGTGTTTAGAGAGCCTTTGTTCTTGTGTTCGGTGAATTGATCTCCATCTGAAAAAAGTATCACTCACTGTCAGAATTAAAAAACAGCCTGTGAAAAAGATAAGGAATAGCCTGACTTCAAAGGGCTGTGGTTCTTTTCTTGTGGCCTCTCCTAACCTGCATGCAGCTGAAAAACTTGTTTGACCCAATTCATTTCAGGCCTACTTCTTCCCCTCCAACAGACAAAGACACACAAACAATAAGCACATTCAGGTGCAGAACAGGGAGGGAAACCCGGAGACCCAGGCGAGGCTCCCGCCCCACACACCCTGTTCCCACAGATAAGCACAAAGCCGGAGGAGTGATAGATTATCTTGGGCAGAACCAGATACATGCAAGGTCTCCTTGAAGTCAGCCGTGTGTGTGGAGAGATGCTATCTTTTATTAAGCCAACTGGTAGAGTCAGAAAAACTAGACAAGCTCTCAGGCACGCAAACCCTTCTTCAGGCCAGGGAAATACCTGAAGACAGGAGGTACCTGAGGTGTTATAGGAGGGAAAGAGAAGTTGGGGAGAGTTAAATAGCTGCCTGGAACAACCCTGAGTTAAGTGGCTGGTGGGCTGACTTGGCATGAAGATGCTAAGAGTGACTTTATAGCCAGTACTTTCCTGTAGCCAGGCTACAGGAAAGTTGTGGAGGAGCTCTTGATCAGGGAGTGCAGGGGTAGGATGAGAGAAGGGAAGTTTTAGGCTGAAAGAGGCAAGATTTCAATGGGATCTTAGAAATAAATGTTTTCCTATAAGGATGGGGAGCCCCTGGCCCAGGTTGCCCATCCCTGGAGGTGTTCAAGGCCAGGTTGGATGGGTCTTGGAGTGGCCTGATCCTGCGGGAGGTGTCCCTGTCCATGGGAGGAGGTGGAACTGGATGGACTTTAACGTCCCTTCCAACTCAAACTGTTCTGTGATCTATGATGTTTAAATGATTCTTTTTTTTTTTTAACTAATTGGGCTCCTGACTCACTATATGACATCTCATCTTGGACTGGCATATGGCCAAGGGTGGGCCTGCAGCAGCAACCCCTGCCATCAGTTTAAGCTGCCATGAAAAGACCTTCAAGGTCATTACCAGGCATTGACAGGGTGTCTGGGCTGGCAGCGGTGACCTTGGAGGTTTCCAGCAGCTGATAACATGCTCAGTAGAATTATCTCTGCAGCAGAGGAACCTAACCACTCCAGAGCAGGGTCAGCTGCAGTGGGCAGCAGGAGCACAACCTCATACAGTGAGTATTTTCTCCCTATTTCTATTTTTAAATGTGCTTCAAGCTAAAATCCTCAGGAGGTTGGGTTTTTTCTTCAATGATGCAAATGTCTTCATTTCCTTAGGCTGATATTCATTCATTCCCTCCTCCCTTCTCTTTTCCAAAAGAAATGTCTTAATATTTGCTAAAAGGAACTATTGTTTTTGCACTTTAGAAACATGAACATGGCACTGTAGCAATTATCTCTTCAGCTTAACTAAACAGGCTTAATGCTGTTAAGCTTAACAGGAACTTTGTCACCTCTGAGCAGTTTTCTTTTTATTAATGACTCATTGTAAAGCACATTATTGCTAGTGTCACTTTCTCAGTCCTGCTTCACTGCAGTGGGATGTATCATTACCTCAGCGCAAGCAGATCTCAGCCAGGGATCCAGTCAATGTGGCACAAATGGCTCTGCAAGTTCTTTGTTGAGTGTCCATGATAAGATGCAAGTAGAAGACGACATAAAACTAGCCAGCAGATAGCAGCAACCACAGGAGCATGGGGACCAGTTGCTAGGTACCTGAAAGAGCTTGGTGGCTGGTTCAACACAGCCAGGAACACACTTAGAACACGTTACATAGTTTGGATTTGGAGATAATACTGCTGGGAAAAAGGCCAAGGGACAAAATCAGCAAGGAAACAACACCCTGAGCTTTGAAGGGGTTCTTCAAGACTGATCAAAGTGTGTAAAAATCTGCAGTGCCTTTGAATACCATCACTTTCTGACCAGCACATAGCATGTGGGAACTCAGCAAATACAACTCCATGTAGCCTGGACCAGGCTATTTATCACCAATAAATCACCATGTAAACATACTTCATGTATGCTCAAAATTAATTTGTCACACTTACCTCAAATTACCCAGCTAGACCCTTTCATGGAGGAATCCTCCAAGCTCACCACCAGTGCCTACAGAGAGAGTTCTTTTCAAGCATCACTGAACCTCTACAGGGAGACAGCATCCCAAGTGGGATAGTCTAAAGTCTAAAGTCTGATAGTCTAAAGGATCGAATATTGAAGGGCACAAGTTACCATTCACTAGCTGAGCTGTGGTTTCTGTGTCTATGATCTAAACCTACAGAAATTCCATTCGTGACCCCTAGTTAGTAGGTTGAAATACTCCCAATTGTTATGGGCTTAGATACTAGAATCGTAGAATCCCCAGGTTGGTAAAGACCTTTGAGATCTTCAAGTCCAACCATACCTGTCCACAACTAAATCATATCTCTAAGCACTTCATCCACCTGTCTTTTAAGTAGCTCCAGGGATGGGGACTCCATCACCTCCCTAGGCAGCCAGTGCCTGAGAACCCTTCCAGTGAAGAAATTTTTCCTAATGTCCAAACTGAACCTGCCCTGGTGCAACTTGAGGCCATCACCTCTCATCCCATCACCTGTCACTTGGGCAAAGAGATGAATAAGCTGCACCAGGGGAGATTTAGGCTGGACATTAGGAAAAAAAATTTCACAGAAAGGGTCTTGGTCACTGTCAGAGGCTGCCCAGGGAGGTGGTTGAATCACCTTCCCTGCAGGTGTTTAAGGCACGGGTGGACAAGGTGCTGAGGGACATGGTTTAGTGGCTGATAGGAATGGTTGGACTCCATGTTCCCGTGGGTCTCTTCCAACCTGGTTATTCTATGATTCTATAATACCCACTTCTCTATGACCTTTTTAGACAGGAAGTTGTAGACAGTGATCCCCTACCCTCAGCCTCCTCTTCTCCAGGCTAAACACCCCCAGCTCTCTCAGCCGTTCCTCATAAGGTCTGTTCTCCAGCCCCTTCACCAGCTTCATTGCTTTTCTGTGGATGCACTCCAGGACTTCAATGTCTTCCTTGTAGTAAGGACAGTCACAGCTACTCAGCTGTGGTAAGATATCATTAAGATACTCTGCTTAGCTGTGCCTGAGCTCTCAGCTTCCACATTTTATGCAGACCCAACCTGGACATATTATTATATCACATCTATATGTTCCTATTTAAATGGTGGTTGCAGCAGAAAGAGCTGGAGAACTAGGTGAGAGAAGGCACCCTCTTTTCAAATGGTACCTACCCTGAGCGAGGCTTAGGAAGGCAACGCACGGATTTATCTGCCTTGGTAGGAAGTGATGACAGTCCTTTAGTCTGTCACCTGAAGTTTTCCCTTGAGTCCTGACAATCTGAAGTGTTATAACTCATAACTATTATCAGGCACTTCCAGAATAGCCAGGGTGAGAAGACCTCTCCCAGCAAGCTCCTTGCTTGCTGCTCCCAGCTCTCACACTCCTGAAAGAGAAATAGTCTCCTGCCAAGTTATTTCATTCCAGTGGCAAAGAGATTTGGGAAGCGCACAAGAGAGACTAATCCTGACATTCATCTCAGCAAGGCTTCAAAATCCTGAGCATGAACATGTACAGCTCAGAAAGGTGTGTTTGAGCAGTTCCCACCAGCAAAGTGGCTTAGACTCCCAGAAATCCAGCATATGTACCCTGGGACAGCCTCTCAGATGGGGCAGTATATCACTTTTTTCCTAGTAAGCCTGTAGCCAAGGTCCAGATGATGACTCTTGGATCCTTTGACATGAGTAAATGGATGGATGTAATCTATCTAGACTTCACTAAAACCTTTGACACGGTTCCCCACAACACCTTTCTCTCTAAATTGGAGAGATATGGATTTGACGGGTGGACAGTACAGTGGGTAAGAAACTGGTTGGACGGTCATATTTGGAGAGTAGTGGTCCATGGCCTGAAGTCCGGATAGAGATCCATGAGTGGTGGTGTCCCTCAGACGTCTGTACTGGCACTGGTGCTGTTTACTATCTTCATCAACGATACTGACAGGGAGATTGAGTGCACCCTCAGCAAGTTTGCAGATAACACTGAGCTGAGTGGTGCAGGTGTCACACCAGAAGGGTGGGATGTCCTCCAGAGGGACCTGGACAGGTTGGAGAAGCAGGGCTGTGAGAACCTCATGAGGTTCAACAGGGCCACGTACAAGGTCCTACACCTGGGCTGGGGCAATCCTCAATTTCAGGATATGATGGGGAATGACAAGACTGAGAGCAGCCCTGCAGAGAAGGACTTGGGGTGTTGGGGATGAGAAGCTTGACATGAGCTGGGAATGCACACTCACAGCCCAGAAGGACAACCATGTCCTGGGCTGCATCAAAAGAATCGTGATCACAAAGGCTTGTGGTGATAGAACAAGGGGGAATGGGTATAAACTGGAGTGGGGCAGATTTAGGCTTGATGTAAGGAGGAATTTCTTCACCATGAGAGTGGTGAAACACTGGAACAGGTTTCCCAGGGAAGATGTGGTTGCCCCATCCCTAGAGGTGTTCAAGGCCAGGTTGGATGGGGCTTGGGGCAGCCTGACATAGTGGGAGGTGTCCCTGCCCATGTCAGGGAGGCTGGAATTAGATGGTCTTTAACGTCCCTTCCAACGCAAACTATTCTATGACTCCATGATCCTCATGCCCAGTCTAATTCCACGCCTGCTGCTCTACTGTGGCTCACAATTCCTGAGCTATATATCACAGCACATTTATTCTGACACCCTGTGAGTGTGCAGGTTAGTGCTGCTCTGCCAGGCTCAGCAAAGGTTTCTAAACATATTAGCGAAGGAGAAAGATCTGGGATGGCTTCCAGTTTTAACCAAGGTCACATTGGAGAGTGCTGGTGTGTAGCACGAGGGTATTATACACAGCATCGTTCCTGCAGGCTGTATTCCAGCTGCATACAGCATTTCTGTAGTGCCTCAGAAAGAAATGGGAAAGGATGACAGAAACAAGAAGCCTGGGAGATATACACAATTTTGCTACGGATACCTTTTGTAGCTTAATATCTTTGTGTCTCTAGTTATTTTTCTACTAAAAAAACCAAAACAAAACAAAACCATGTTACTTACTTGCCTTGAATGGTAGACTCAGGCATAATATTTCTCAAAGAGCTCAGAGCTTTGGGCCCTTGGATTCATCTTAGCAGACAATTTTCCCATTAGGAGGCAGCCAAATGCTCCAGGGAAATATATACTGCTGGAAACAGCACCTGCATTCCGGATTTACCCAAGTCTCTTGATGATGCATCCTAAGAAGAGCTCTCCTCCCAGCCACAAGAAAGAGCTGGGAAAGTTTAGGCAAGACCAAGGACTGGAGGTGAGACACATCACAAATGAAGGTTTGAAATCCCCCCTCTGGCAGGGGTGACTCTCTGTGACTCTCTCCATGGGAAACGGAAGAGACCTGGACTTCTAATTGCAGACCTGTATGGGAAGAGGAGACCCAGGAGGAGCAAAAAATGAGAGGAATAAAGAAGAGATGCATAATTTGAGACACCAGGGAAAGAGACAGGCTGCTGTGGATGAGGACAGGGTTCCCAGAGCCCTGATTATGAACCAGACAAAAAAGCAGAAGGAGGTTTTAGCCTTGTTGGATTTCAGTGGGGTTTAGGAGCCCCCTAAGGCTGGGACAGCTTCTTCATTTCTCCAGTGAGGCAGCTGAAAGCCCTGTGCTCCCCTGAGGGCAAGCGAAGGGCAAAATCTGGGAGAAGGAGCAGGATGCTATAAATTACATCTCCATCTTTCAAGGCTCAGTGACTGAGAGCTGTGTTGGGGTCTTGCTTAAGCCAAATAAATGTGGTGTTGGAAACAATGCTGGGAGCATCTTGGTGCTCTGTACTGCTGTGTGTCTCCATGATTATTCATTTATGGTGAGGCAGAGGGTGGGATAAGGGTTAAACTTATCTTCTTGAAGAAACTTCATCTTCTGCCTGTCTCCCGCTCTGAAGCTATTAGATATATTTCAAGCTGGCAAAGGGTTACAAGTCTCAAAGATACACTTACGCCTTAGGTGGAAATAAGGCACTGGGTAGAAGAGAAAGACCTTTTAGGGCCCTAGGGAGGGCAGAGCTGTCAGAGGACGACCCTAAAACATCAATAAGGCAGAACAGGGTTGTGGAAGTCCTTGGCTGCAGGATGAGCACTGGGCAGGGTTTGCACCCAGGCAGAGAATCCAGCTGTGCCACACTGGTGATCTGGTTCTCTGAGGCCACCCTTAGTTACTAATGTGCTTTGTTTTTAAAGCAGGTAATGTTTTGTCTACTTGCTTTTATTTTTAGCTGCCTTGGGTCAGGCAACAACTCAGACAGTAGCATTAGGATACCGGCATCTCCAGATCTAATCAGCTGGCTCTGAGCCATCCCCTTGGCAGATAGCTAGCCTGCACTCTGTAATTCCACCCTTCCTCCCAGCTCATCTTCATCCCACTGACTGGTTCCTCCACCTCCTCCTGATGGTTCCAGCTGGTGAATCTGGTACCCTGCCCTAACAGCACAGTGCAGAGATCTCCAAACCTGGCACTCAGGGTCCACTCTTGGCACAAACTTAGGCTTGTTCAAAGGCTTTAGAATCACAGAATCATAGAATCACCAGGTTGGAAAAGACCCACAGGATCATCAAGTCCAACTATTGCTATCAATCACTAAACTGTGCCCCTCAGCGCATCATCCACCCATCCCTTAAACCCCTCCTGGGAAGGTGATTCAACCCCCTCTCTGGGTAGCCTCTGCCAGTGTCCAATGACGCTTTCTGTGAAAATTTTTTTCCTAATATCCAGCCTGAACCTCCCCTGGCAGAGCTTGAGGCCATTCCCTCTCATCCTGTCCCCTGTTTAAAGCTGCCTGGAGGAGAGGGACCTGGGGGTCTTGGTTGACAGCCGACTGAACATGAGCCAGCAGTGGCCCAGGTGGCCAAGAAGGCCAATGGCATCTTGGCTTGGATCAGAAATGGCATGGCCAGCAGGTCCAAGGAGGTTATTCTCCCTCTGTACTCGGCATGGGTGAGACCACTCCTTGAATCCTGTGTGCAGTTCTGGGCCNTAAGGCACGGGTGGACAAGGTCCTGAGGGACATGGTTTAGTGTTTGATAGGAATGGTTGGACTCGATGTTCCAGTAGGTCTCTTCTAATCTGTTTTTTCTATGATTCTATGATTCTATGATTCTATGATTCTGTCACTTGGGAGAAGAGCCCAGCTCCTTCCTCTCCACAACCTCCTTTCAGGTAGTTGCAGAGAGCAATGAGGTCTCCCCTCAGCCTCCTCTTCTCCAGGATAACACCCCCAGCTCTCTCAGCCGCTCCTTACAAGGCCTGTTCTCCAGCCTTTTCTCTGAGTCTCCAACACTGGCTGAAGGACAGGTGTGATGACAGGGTCTCTAGACTTCAGTTATCCTTCCACTTGATTCCTGAACAGAGGTTGAAAAATCAATGTCACAGCCACAGTCAGAGCAGGACCGGGTGGACTCTCCAATTTCACAAAACTTCCAGGATTTCATGGGCTAGACAGAAACGCCACAGGCAGCACTGCCAACCCCAAGCATTCAAAGGCTATGAGTCAGCACCCCTACCCCCCCAACTCTTCCAAGACTACATTCCCCTCAGAATTTTGTTTTTAACTACGAGGTTAAATTTGCTTTGTATTTTTCAGGTTTCTCTGCTTCTTTCTCCCTGACTTTTTAAGAGGGCTAGAAATGTAACTGTTTTTCAGGTGAGAGGGTTGTTTCTAAAAGGAAGAGGAAATGCAATGCTCTAAGTGCCTGGAACAAGCCCCTAAGTAACGTTGTTACGGAACTTATGATAAATTTGGGTGATTTAGCAGCACTGCAGTCTGGCTCCTTATTTAATTGCCTGCAGATCCGATCCTGCCTTGTCATTAACACAAGAGGTCAAAGTTCTGGCAGGAGTTCTGTGATTTGTGGATGCCTACTTAGCTTATAAAAATACCCTTGTCTTTGCCTCTGAGCGAGCCTTCCTTGTTCATCCAGCTGTTACAGCTGTGTGCCCCTATCCTGAGCTCCTCCAGCTGACTCTGCTCTTCTTTGCCTTTGAGAGGTGGCTTATGCAATGCCTCTGCTCAAACACATGTTTGGCCAGCTACACACTCGTGGCAGCAGCATCTGAGCATCCTAAAGGTTCATTAAAATTGGTATAATTTAATAAATACATTCCAGGAAATGTTTTCTTCCTCTGAAAGGGGAAAGGAAGCAGAGGGAAATATGAGTAAGCAGAGCCCAGGGAGCATCCATGAAGTTCTTTGAATACAGAAAAAGCATTTGCCAGGATGCAGCACATGAGTCCACTGAACCCTGCAACAACTCTCAGTTGCATGAAACACACATGCAGCTGAGGCATCTCCAGCCTACATACACAGACCTTAAAACCAGCTTCATCCCAGGGACTGGTCAATTCTTCTTCGATGACACTTGATCAAAGAGATTTGCAGCTCCTTATGGAAGAACAAATAAAATCATAGAATCTTGGACTGGTTTGGGTTTAGAAAGGACCTTAAAAATCACCCCGTTCCAACTTCCTGCCATGGGCAGGGATGCCTCTTGCTGGATCAGGGGCTCCAAGCCCCATCCAACCTGGCCTTGAACCCCTCCAGGGATGGGGCAGCCACCACTGTTCTGGGTGACCTGGGCCAAGGCCTCATCACCCTCACAGGAAAATATTTCTTCCTAAGATCTCATCTCAAACTCCTCTCTTTCAGCTTAAAACCTTTCCCTCTCATCCTACCCCTGCACTCTCTGATCAAGACCTGTCCCCAGCTCTCTTGGAACCCAGTTCAGTACTGGAAGCTGCTCTAACATCTCCCTGGAGCCTTCTGTTCTGCAGGCTGAACAACCCCAACTCTCTCAGCCTGTTCTTGTATGGGACATGCTCCAGCACTTGGATCATCTCCATAGCCCCCTCTGAACTCACCCCAACAGGTGTGTGTTGCTGAGGTTTCCAGAACTGGACACAGGACTCCAGGTGAGGTCTCATGAGAGCAGAATAAAGGGGCAGAATCCCCTCCCTCAACCTGCTGGACAAACTTCTTTCAATGCAGCTCAGGACACTGAGCTTTCTGGCTTTCTGGGATGTGAGCGCACATTGCCAGCTTGTGTTGAGCTTCTCATCCCCCAACACCCCAAGTTCTTCTTTTCAAAGCTCTTCTGAATCCATTAAAATGTTCTGGTCATCCTCAGGAATTTCCAAAGAGCAGGGTTTGGGGCTGAGGTCGTCTTCAAAACCATGCGTTGCTCCTTATAATTTGCTCAGATATCATAGCAGGAAGGTCACCCCAACGGTACAGAACTCGGGTAAACAGCTTTTGGTATTATTCTTCCCTTACTCCTGTATAATTGAAGGGCTGATTTGCAACTACTGTGGACCTATTGTAGGTAATAACAGGACTCCCCACTCTGCTCTGTGCTGAGAACAGGTGGTGAGACTCACAGCAGTCCACGACTCTGCTGCTGCGAGCAGCATTGCAGGCTTGACTGTCACAGCTCGCAGGATCCAAAGGCTCTGCAGAGTCCAGTATACTCGATCATATTCCTGAAGAGACAGTCTGTTGGGCTGCAGAAGCAGGAGAGCACTGTTAGTGCTGGGTTTGGTGGCTGGCAGAGGGATGGACGGCTGCAGACTAGCAGTCTCTGGCACCCCTGCGTGGCCAACTGCACAACCACAGCCTGTGGAGGGAGAGGAACTGCAGCCTTCCCCTAGGAGTAGCACCATGGCAAAGAGGAAGGCAGGGAAGCATTTCTGAAGGGTCTGTACGGGAGGTTACATGCTGTCTGTCGAGCCAACAAGTCCCTCTGAAGGAGGGGAGCTCTCCTGTCCTCTGTGCCAAACCAGGGTGTCATTAGAATCATAGAATCACCAGGTTGGAAAAGATCTCTTGGATCACTGAGTCCAAACTTTCTGATCTGCCACTAAACCATGTCCTGAAACCACGCCCTGAAACCATGCCCTGATCGCCTCATCCACCCATCTTTTAAACCCCTCCAGGGATGGAGACTCACCCACATTCTTGGGCAGCCTCTACAGTGCCCAATGACCCTTTCTGTGAAAAATTTCTTTCAGGTAGTTATAGAGAGCAATGAGGTCTCCCCTCAGCCTCTTCTTCTACAGGATAAACAACCCCAGCTCTCAGCCGTTCCTCATAAGGCCTGTTCTCCA
>WAAB01006910.1:0-80164 GCA_013389865.1 Piaya cayana
TTCTACCCTGAAAATCCCCAAAATGTGCTTGATTGCAGAGGAAAGGAATTCCTTTTTGTTTGTGTTTGGTGAAAGAGAACGAAATACTGAAATGGTCCAAGAGGGGTACAAAATGTATTCATGGGAAGGATGTGTTGTTGTCAGTGCCCCATCCACCCTACTATGTTATATAAAGGCAAGAGATGATAAATAAGAAAAGGTGAGGGTGGCTCAGTGGCCCTTTTCAGAATCTTTCCTGTGATGGGGATAAGGATTTCCCCAGTCAAACTACTCAAATTCCTTGTGAATTTTCCTCTTTGCTTATGAGAATTCCCTTTGACTAACAAGTAGAATTTGAGTTTTGATAGTGGAAAGTCCCCAGTCTGCACTGTGTCATTTCAGTCACACTTGTCTCTAGAGGATTAGAATGAGCACCTTGTGGATGAGAAGCCTTTGATGGATCAAATTTCCCCAGCTGACACTGTGGGTCATGCAATCGTGTAGAGCAGGGGTAGGGAAGTGCATAACGAGGACCCCAGTACTCCAGTGAGGGTAGATGGTTACCACAGCCAAGACACCTCAACCCGTCACTATTAAACAACAGAACTTTGGCAATTCAATGGCCACAAATATTTCCCAGTTGTCTTCTTAGATTTTGGCTGCCTTGCTAGACTTTAAACTTTATCTTTAATGAATTTTCAGGTAACACTCTCAGAGAGCAAGTAAAGGCATATGAGTTCCTATGAAAGAGTGCGCTAGAGGCACTCTAATTATGACCCCATTATTGCTGCTAGCCCACCGTTTCATAAACAGTTACTACAAGCTCTGCTTTTTCCCCTTACACACATTTTAAAGTAAATCCACTGAATCCAATCAGGTTAGTGCATGCAATTTAGAGACGAATTTGGTCCAATTTTATTGCTTTTCTTTTATTTTTTTCTTCTTGATTTTTAATTAGAGTGTAAAAAGTGAAACCTGTTTTTTATTAAACCCTTATTTATGAAAGCTGCTTCAAACCATGCATATAAAAAATACTGGTTAATTGTTCATTTTACCACGGTTATAAATATTGAGTTAAATGAAATATGACACAGAGAATAATCAGAAATTTTTAAAAGTGATTTATAAAAAAGGTAGGAAAAGCAATTGAGATAATAAAGGAAGCATGTGTATGGATACGCATATGTGTACATATATGTATAATAAAAACACCAAAAAAAAGTACAGAATATAAAAAACTGAATACTTGAAGAACAAAGCCTAAAACAAATAAAATGCTTAGAATTTATTTTCCTATCCTATTCCATCATAAAAACTCAAAGCCCAACAGAGCTAAAGAATCAATAGATACGACACATTGCACATATTCTAAAATAGAAATTTATGAAATAAAATTGTTGTGCAGCTTATCTTTAGGTTTAGTGACACAGTCTGATACGTGGCCACTGTGAAAATCTTTCCTAAGAACAATAAAGCAGAAGGAGGTATATGAGCCAATGCACTGGCTGTTCCACGAACACTGCTGGCAGACATTTAAAAATCAACTGTCTTCCAAAACTATCAAATCTCTGAGGGTTTTTGTAGTAAGATTTTGTATTGGGTTTGCATGACCAGGTTTTGGTAGCAGGGGTGCTACAGGAGTGGTTTCTATGAGAATCATAGAAACGTTTGTGTTGGAAGGGACCTTAAAGATCACCTAGTCCTGACCCCCCATACCATGGGCAGGGACATCCCCCTAGATCAGGCTACCTGAATCCCCATCCAACCTGGCCTTAAAAACCTCCACGGGTGGGACATCCACAACTTCCCTGTTCAACCCGTTCCAGTAACTCACCACTTACAAATACGAGTGTCTTCTGTCTGTCTGAGAGCTAGTGGTCCCTGTGAGGTGCTCAGAAATTAAAGGATGGAAATCATACGACAAAATGGCTAGATCACCTTACTTGCATCCTGAGGGCAACCTTCAAAAGATTAGTATATTCCATCAATTGTCACTCCAAGAGATCTCATGACACTTTGCAGGTCCCACGTTACACCTCAGTAATGCTAGAAAAGGAAATCTTTTTCCCTAGGGATATTTAGAGATATACTTATATACAGGGTATCTTTGCTACAATAGGTCTAGTCAGCATAGAATATACTTGTACTTGAGTGCCTGTCAATCCTTAAATCCTAGCAAATTCCTCAATTGCAATGTCATCAGCAAGGATACTTGCAAACCTTGAGCTTATTAACTTTACATTTGCAGTGGTTTCTCCACCCAATAGGCATATTCCTTCTTTGCTACAGTGTGAAGAAAATGAGGCCTCTTATCCCAGATGAGATTGTCTAGGTGAGATACTTACAATGAAAAGTTTCTTCTCTGAGTCTTCATATTGCCTGGGGTAATATCAAGCAGTAGGTAAGGCACCAGTTCTGTACAGAAACAGCTATAGTCGGCTACTAAAGAAACTTATGTGGTTTTACCTTCCACAAAGGAACTGAGAAAATTCCTGTGACTTCTTCACCTGTGTTGTCATGGTGATGTCAATGCTGTACAAACCACACCTTGTCTGGTCCATGAGGTGTGGTTTGGGTCTAGCCCTGTTCCATGTCTTCATCAATGACCTGGATGAAGGCATCGAGTGCACCCTTAGCAAGTTTGCAGATGACACTAAACTGGGTGGAAGTGTCGATCTGCTGGAAGGTAGGGAGGCTCTGCAAAGGGATCTGAACAGGCTGGACCACTGGACAGAGTCCAGTGGCATGAGGTTTAACACAGCCAAATGCCGGGTCCTGCACTTGGGGCACAACAACCCTATGCAGAGCTACAGANTTGTAGAGAGGAGGGTAATGGCCTCTTCTCCCAAGTGACAGGGGACAATACCAGAGGGAATGGCCTCAAACTCCACCAAGGGAGGTTCAGGGTCGACATAAGGAAAAAGTTCCTCACAGAAAGGGATGTTAGGCACTAGAACGGGCTCCCCAGGGAGGTGGTTGACTTGCCTTCCCTGGGGGTGTTTAAGGTGTGGGTGGATGAGGTACTGAGGGGCATGGTTTAGAGATTGGTGGGAATGCTTGAACTCAGTGATCCCGTAGGTCTCTTCCAACCTGGTGATTCTATGATTCTATGATTCTATGATTGTGGCCACTGTGATTGTCAAATAAATAACGTAGGAGGAAGGCAAGACGCTGTCCTTGACACTGTGGCTTCCGTGGCAGCTACATGCAGGCAGCCTGAGCAGTCTAATTCCTGTTCTCCTCAATGTCCTTTCTCCAGAAGGAATACTCAGGAAAAAGAACCTTCCCAGGAGACTGCTTTGCCTTTGCTAGCCTGTTCTTCTGAGCTAAGGGGACAAACTCCCATGGGCAGGCAGAACCTCCATTGGGCAGTTAGCATATGCTGTCATGGAGGGTGCTATTATCTCATTGATCTACTGACAACCAGCCAGGTGGAATTCAGCTACAGTGTGGTGAGTATTAGGTAGGAAATCATATGACAGTTTTAACCGTATATGTGAATTGCTGAACTGCAAATTGCATAATAGAAATAATTTCAATAAACTGGAGGAGGGGGGAGGAAAATTTCCATTCTATCCAAATTAAATATATGTAACTGACAATTAGCAGTGTATATGCCATGAAAGCTAACTTTCAAACCTCAAGCTTTTTTTTGTAGCAGGTGAAGCAAGGAATATGTTGTTCACCTGTAAAGATATAAATATGTGCATATACATATATGTGAATACAAATAAAACCTGCTGGGTTTTCTTCTTTACTGCTGCTACAAAACATCAGCTATTTCAGACTGTCACTCCGGTGAAAATATGAGCATGTGTATGAAATTGATTTAATGTCAGCTAAAGGAACATTAATCTAGCTGCAAACTTTCACTGTGGGGACATGGAGCAGTAAATTTCTAGTATTATAACACTGCGGTTGATATTGCATGATATATGACACTTTCATTTGGAAAAGAAAAGAAAACTTTCTTCAAAACCTTAATTGACTCTCCTATATTTCTATTTACAAATTCTACTGGATAATAAAGGAGATAAGTATAGCAAGTAAGCCCATATTTTTCAAACACACTGAAAGATATACAATTAAGTTACCCAGCTCACTGTATTCTCTTCATAATATCTGGGAGTTAACAACCTTTCTTCAGATTGATTTCCTACATGGATTTTTTGGTTACTAATATAGAAGGAGGATAAAAAGAAAATGTTTGTGCTTCCTAAAAATCCTTAAAAGTCAAGCTGAATATTGGACTGCCTCATAGGATGTTCTGTAGCGATTCCAGGTAAGGAAAGGTCCTGGGACTGCACTATCATTCCTTAGCATAAGTCCAATATGGAGTGAAATTCTTTATCATGCTTACCTGAAGCCATATAGTCAAGGGACTAACTACAGTGACTTCATATGCTTCATAAAAATACAGGGGTAATAATTTTATATAAAACAGTTCACCCATAAATAGGTTTCGGTGCCATTCCCATTACACTACTTAGAGGTCAGAGCTTTGGATCAGTGGATGGGGCCACAGTGATACTCTTTCAGAGTCAACAAACCACCAGGCAATTGTCACCACTGGAAGGTGGCAGCTTACAGCAGAGATGGTCAAAAAGTGCTCTGAGACCCTCCGTTAGCTCAACTTCACATACATTACATAAATTACTTGGCTTCTCACTTATAAAGGGTGAAACATGAAGGATAAATGCCTTTTCCTGCCTGAAGACCAAGGATCATTGGTCTGAATTTGAACATTATCTTATATCATTAGGCAGGCTGAATGGAAGCATGGCCCTATTTTCTTCAGTAGTTATTTTTCTTACTGCAGGAAGGAATCATTCTCTACTGCCACTTTACTTTTCAGCAAAGATAGGAAACAAGAAGCATGTGCAGGAGCAACCATTCATGCTAGAAGGTACTTAACATCTTTAAAAACAGTACTGACCTTTTTGTCAGAGATTGCTTTTGGTCCCAGTGGCAGTACAGCTAATACCCCTTACAGACACTACCTGTCTGATTTCTACCGGCATTTCAGATATTCCAACACAAATTCTCCTACTTTTCTCTATGCGTGTGTATACACACACAGAGAGCAGATGCCTAAACATACAAATGGGCTAAGCTTAAGGACAGCTGGGCTTGTGACCGGGCATGCTTTGTTCATCCAAAGAAGTAATGCAAAAGAGACAGCTCCTGCAGCCTCAGTCCTTGCACAATGCAGCTTTCCAGTAGATCTTCATTGGGTGCAGTCTGACAAAGGTAGGCCCTTCTTCCATTTAGTGACTTCTCAAGTCCCATGTGAGAAGGCTTTCCCCTACTCCTTATTAAATGAAGTTCTGGTAGGAAGGCACTATTGAGACTTCACTGACTGTCAGGGCGAGCACTTGAACTGACTCCAAAGATTCTTTGAAGTCTCCAAAGGCAAGAGCTTTTTATGAAGAAGTACCAGTCCAAAGCCTGTCATGGCCCCTACAGTATTGACATGCTACTTAATGGCATTCTTTTTTCACCCTGTCCCTCCAGATGGAACAGTTGATATGGGGTTTGACAATGCTTCCAGAGACAGCCATAAAGCGACCCTGAATGTCCCTGCACAGGAAGGGGACGTGGTCATGCTGACCATACCAAAAAGTAGATACCATGGTGTTCTGTAACAGACACTTTATTGCAGACTGTAAAAGTTATTCCATTTGCATCTGTTAATAAAGGCAGACCCACTTGCAGACTTTGTTCAGCCATATCAAAGTAATCTATCCCATGGATTATCTTGAGGTCCTACATATGCCACCTCACGAACAACTTATAGATGTTACCAATAGCTGGACGCTGAGGTTGTTTTAGGACTCTGCTGGGAGCAGTCCATTCTGAAATCTAAACTACCCGAACTGCCATGCAGAGATCAGAAGTATATTTCAGCAAGAACTGAGAAGGAAATGCTCAGAGACAGCATAAATAGAATCAGATTGTCCTTAGCTTAATGGAGAAAGGACAATAAAATGTAGACAAAACAACAAAAAAAATGTCCAGTTTCAGCCTAAGAGATATTCTGTTGTCTGCAAATGCAGATCAAATCAAAAAGTTTGGGCAAAAATAAATCGTGGCAGAAGGAAGAGAGGATAGCTAAAAGAGACACAGTGGTTTTAGATAATACGCATTTTGTACACAAAAGCAACTAAACTTCCTTTGAAAGTGACTTTCTGGTAGAGGATAAACCTGAAAAACTTCACTCTAATGCTGGAGTTTCAGAAGACAACAAATGGCTACAATCGATAGTGGAACAAAGAGGTAACTTCACCTTTTGGCAATAGGAAAGGGCATGGCTCTACTGGATAAGCATGCATTTCTTTTGCTCTACTGGTTCACCTAGTACAACCTTAAAAGTATTCAGTGCTGCCTGCTTCAGAGATTCCTGCAAACATTCTCTAGCCAACTACCATGCAATAAAGAATGTTTTCTTCTACTTCATAGTACTTACAGATTATTCCTGCCATCATGGATTTTAGGCAGATGAAAAAATGGAACTGAAGTAGTTTCTCTCTAAGACTGAAAAACTGAATTCTAAGTCACAGCTCATATTTTAAAATTTTAAAATGTAAAAATATTAAAATGTAAAAATTCAAATAATCCCACCTCAATGATTACAGAAACAAAAATTTTCAATTAATATATTTCTTCATCAATATGCCTATTTTAAGTCTCCTGAAAATCTTTGTTCTTTCAAAAGAGTTAAAAACTTTATATTTTCACCTAAGATTGGTATGTATTTGTTTCCTTTTGTTGTCCATAGAACATTTGTTTATTAATGGCTTTCACTAACTGGTCACTAAATTTAGACATTAACTATTTCCAAATCTTTCTTCTTTTTACCTTAGTACAAAAACATTGTATATGTCAGTGACCAGTATTTCCATTAGCTCTTCTCTGCATTAAGAGAGGTTTACTGCTGATGTCCCTGTAGTTTGCAATGTCTTTCATGCAGTGGGGAATCCAGCACAGGACATGGCTCTGCTGATGTGGTCTCATCATCCAGGACCAGTCCATCTGCAGGCAGATTGTTTTCAATCTGCATCTCACATACCAGCAGGTGAAGGTATTCAGTACCACCCAGGTTCAGCTTTTTACCCTGACAGATATTTGTGCCTCTATTTGCTATGATGAGTCACCCTCAGATTCCTGGCAGCAGAAGTTGTCAGCTTTCCAGTAATGTGGTTTCTAAGTTCTAGGACTATCAGGTTGTTAACATTATGGGCTGCTGACCTAACAGGATTGTCAGCAGATGTCCCCGTTGAATCCTTCCCAATTGTTATGACTTTCTAAAACATTTTTCTTTGGCTTCAGGATGCTTAACTGAACTGCAGAACACTTCCCGAAATAACAAGGGTACCAACAACAGCAGCAGAAGGGAAAAAAGACTCATGCAATCAGTCAGGGAGGAAATTAGGACACTGAGTTTGGGAATTGGGGATAGGGGAGAATGCTGCAACTGACAGGAAAGTAGATCGAGTCTGAAAAGCCTTTTTAGGTGTGTATACAAAAGGACTCAAGAATGTCCCACCTGAGACTATCTCCATGCTCACCTTCTGAGATAGTTTCACCGTTACCACAGAAGAGACAATACTTTTTGAAAACTAAGACAGCACATACACAAGAAACCTATAGTTACACAACCAGACAGGTTAAGGGTAAAAGAGACTATCCAAAAGAGCTAGGAAGAGCTAAGTGAAGCTCCTGAAATTTAGATATAAACCAACATAATATAGGTACTAAAAATGAGTAAAACTGACCCAGAACTGCGCAACACAAAAGCAAACAGACTTATTGAGTAACAACCACCCCATTTTCACTTTTATAATGAGACACATCTGCAACCTCTATATGGTATGGTGAAACACGGGAATTTCTGAAAATGTGGATTTGGGGATTTTTTAAAGCTTTTTCTTTCCAAATTTTACCAGCTTGGCCCCCTCCCAGAACAAGGAAAGCAAAATGGTGCTTTCAGAACCTTCTGTTTCGCACTGAGATTTGATCTCCCTCTAGCAATATAGAATCATACAGTAATTTAGGTTGGAAGGGACCTTAAAGATCATCCCATCCCCCTGTGATGGGCAGGGACACGTCCCACTAGATCACACTACCCAAGCCTCCATCCAACCTGTCCTATGTGTGCTATTGCTATATGTAAAGCCAGCAAGCGACATGGTCATCTTGAAGCAGAACAGAACTGGTTTTCTTATTCTGCTAGTGCCTTATGTTTATACCTGTTAAGTTCTCCCTCTGAGCCTGTTCTATAGTTTCCTGTTCTGCTGCGTGAGCAGTAAACATACTCACACCAAGGATTCACAACAGGTCTTGCTTTGATCTGAGCTGTCTAGATTACTACAATATAGCTGAACAAGAGAATGTAAAATTGTTTTAAGTCTGGAATTGCTCTGCATATCTTACATACTGCAAGTTTCTTATGAAGGAGAGGGTTCAGCCACACACAAGCACTGAATCTTTCTTCTTTCACCAATATATCTTCATCTTCCAGCAGGGTCTTTCCCTGGAACTTAAGGTAAAAATTCTCCATTAGCAGAAAATAGTTCCTAGTTTTTCACTCAATACTTATACACAAGACAATGTGCCTGGTCAGTACTCAATACACGTCTTGTCATCTTAGCAGGGTAGATCAAATTCTAATCACTCGACCACTGTTTTCGCTCCTACTTCCCATCCGTCTCTCTGGCTACATCCTGACAAATGAAATAAACAGGACCAGAATGACACAGGACCAGGGCCCCAGAATTTTCTGTAACTGCGCATAGTTTTATTGATCTGCATACTGTCTTGCACTTTTTCAGACACTGGTCAGGCTGGTTCAGGGAACAGTGCAGACCAACAGCTGTTCTCAGGAGGTAGTTCAGATGTAAATGTATGTTTTGGAGAAGGGAGTTTAGCCACAAATGCATAACCTGCAATATGCAATCTTCCCCTAAGGCCAGTGTGCTAGTAGATTTGTAGCCTCCCATATTTCACCCGGCTTAAATATTTAAATACATCCTTTAAGCAGTTGTTATATGCCCCATTCTAGGAAAGCTACTGCCTAATTTTGACAGCCATAAAGGTATCCCTGTGAAGTAAAATAAGGGCATCTTAACACTCGAATCTGGGAGAAAAAACCCTCTCAAAATTGACTTGTAATTCTTAACAGCACAAGAGACGAATGACTAGTGAACTTTCCATAGAAATTTTGCTCTCAGATCCTCTAGGCATGTCTGAAAAAAACCTTGATCTCTGCAAGATTTATCCTGTCATAAAATGCAGACCGTCACAGAAAGAATTTAAAGATCTTTAAAGGAAAGCGGTATGCAAAAGCAAAATATAATTATTGCTGTACAGCATTCAGATTTTTATTGAAATTCTCAGGACTTTAATAGGAAAAGATAGTGGGAGGGAGAATCAGCACATAACATAATACAGAAAAGATTTGCACTGACTTTACATGCGTGCTTCTCCATTGAGTTTCACTGGTCTAGTTACAGAAGCAAGAGAGCAGATCCCAAGCTTGAGAATGAAACTTCAACGCAAATTCCATTTACTATAGGGGAAAATAGGACTTTGTTTTTAACTGTCTCTCTCAACTTTTTTATTAATAAACATTCAGACAATAAAAGCAAAATGAATACAGATACTATGCTAAAAATATTCTTCCATCTCAGAAAGTGTTCTTAAAGTAATTTTGGATTCCCACCTGTGTCTACGTTGGTACAATGAACAACTGGTTTGTGCTGAATCTGTCATACAAAATATTAAAAAGCCCATAAATTCAAATTACATATTAAAATATGCATTTAGCCCAGGAACTTAAACAAGACTAAGGGAAAAAAAAATCTTTTTTTCTTTCTTTTATATTATTTTAAAATCTTAATGACATGCATTTTCTTTTCTCCACTGGTTCTACTGACAGCCAATTTTGATAGGATCCCTTTTTTACTAGCTTCCAATATTTCCTGACAGGTAGCAACCCAGTGTTGACATTGTGATTGGATTTGATAAGACTATCAATGCTTAGAAGTAAACTTTATTTTGGAAGTCATAGCTGTCATCATTTTAAATGCGCACACAGTCCTGAGATACTATATCTACCTTGCACAGGAGCAGGATGTGATGCTACATGAACCACTGAAATCTTTGTCTTGTTTTCCCTTGGGTAAAAGTCCCCAAGGGAGCAACTATGCTTTTCTCTCTTTCCTATGTATTTACTTATGCATTTCCCCAGTGCTACCATAGGAATACAGACATCCTACTCAAGTAATCTTTTAATGTTCCTCCTTGCATTGCTATAAAAGGAAAAAAAACCAACAAGCTAAAACCACCTCATTTCTATGATTTCATTCAAAGCACATTTGGAGGAGTTCAGGAGAAGTGGTTCTGATACTTATTATTAAATCTGAAGGTTTTATTTTTCAGTTGCTTTACCTCCTTTTTCAGTTCTTGTCTTAAGTTTAACACATCTGCTTTAGGAGGTCATCAGCTGCATGAATTATAACTTGACTTTGAGCAGGATATTTAAGAACTCAATGTGAATCACTTGATAGATGGCACATTTGATCAACTGTGCAGTCAGGGTACTTGCTCTGCTGAAAACCTAACTACACAGCCAATACTACAGCATCCCTGGCTGGCAGGAGGATTCAGGGTCAGTAGCTGTACTATAATAAAATCTGCACCACTGTACAGCTGGTATCTTGCCTGTCTCTCCCTGTCATCTACCTTTCATTGTTGATGTAAGAGATCCAGATCTTTTGTCTGTCCTCCATCTTCTTGCTCAGGCTGGCCTGTCACCCTGTCAGTTGCAAGAATTCCTGTGGTACTTGTATCCAGTTGGTTAACTAAGAACAAGGTTTCTGTTGTCATCCTCCACTTACACAAGAGTGGATCTAACCTCAGAGAAAATCCTTGAGCTTGAACATGAGGGATAATGGAAATATCACTAGTGAGAACTGGTGAAATGTCTGCTTTTCTTTTTTTTTTTTTTTGTTGATGAAAGATAACAGTTTAAAAAAGTCATATCCTTTCTGCATTTTTTGTTACTTTAGAAAGACTAAACCAAATGCATTTTCATTTTCAGAACAGAAAAAACTTCCTGTTTAGCAAAAGTGACATATGAATCTTTAAGACAAGTCAACACTCATGGAAAGAACAATGTTTGATGGAAAGGTAAGTATAGATGAGGACACCAGCCTGAAAAAGAGAGGAAACCACTTGACTACAGTTCCCATGAGCCACTGTGGCAGCCTAGATAGACATCATTCAATGCCAAATATCTGTGCATTATAGTAAGTTAAATCAGTTTGTTAAAATGAAATATTTTGATATGAGGTGCTGGATTTGAAAGACAATGCTCCATTTCTGCTCTGCAATGTTCATTCAAAGCCTGTTCTCTGGCCTCCAAGCTCCCTGACCCTACTACCATATTTTGCGGGAACTTAATGGAGTGCTTAATCCAACTGAATGTGTTTGAGTCCATGTGATAACAGGGTAGCTATATAAGCGTGCTGAGAACTGACTGATGTTATTGCCAAGACATTTGTTATCTTTGAAGGACCATGTATGGTGAGAATGTTTCTGATGCCTAGAGGAATGAAGATATTGTTCCTTATTAAAGGAAAGGCAAGAAAAAGAATTGAAGGGAACAACAGGATGATCATTGTAACTGCAGCCCCTGGAAGGTAATGAAATAAACTCTCCTGTAAGGTATTTCTAGCCACAAGAAGGACTAGAATGTAGTTGGAAACAGCTAGCATGGATTTACCAAAGGCAAATCAGGCTTGACAAAGTAGGTTCCCTTACATGATGAAAAGTTATGGGAAAAGTGCAGGAAAGTGGAGGTTTGTGTTGGGTGTCCATGCCCAGGAGTTGGCAAGGAGCTGCAGAGTGGTCCTGGTCTGTCACAACCAGCTCCAATGGTCCCACCACAGGACACAGCTGAGCCCTTCAGCCAAGCTGGGGGTGCCATGGGGAAACAGGTTTCTAAAAGGGCCAGAGGCAGCAGAGGAGGAAGCCAAGGAAGGAGCAGCAGCAGACAGAGCCCCAGACTGGAGGAAAAGGAGGGCAGAAGGCACTGCAGGCCTGGAGCAAGGATATCTTGTAGCCCTGGATAGATGACATTGGAGCAGAGATCAACTCTGTAGCCCAAGGAGGGACCCAAGATGGGACCAGGTCATCCCTGAAGGACTACAGCCCTGAAAAGGGCTCTCACTGGAGCAGGGAGATATGTGAGGAGGGAGGAGAGACCAAAAGGGGCTGTGATGTACTGACACCAACACCCCAACCACACCCCTGTGTCACTCAGGGGAAGAGGAGTCAGAAGTGAAGGGGTGAAGATGGGCAGGGTAAAAGGTGGTGCTTGGAATGTGTGTCTGTTTCTCACTACCTGAACCTATTTTATTTGGCAATAAATTAAATTAATTTCTTAGTGGAGGAGTGAAGTTGGGAATAGGGAAAAGAAGGGTAGGTGGGAGCTATTGGTTTAATTCACCTTTCTTTTTACCCCTGAATGTATTTTAATTAGTTATATATTAAACAAATTTTCAATAAGCTGAGTTTGTCTTGCCCTTGATGGTAACAGGTAAGTGATCTCTCTGTTGTTATCTCAACCCATTGCCTTTTCCATCCTATTTTCTCCCCCTGTCCTGTTAAGGAGAAGGGAGTGAGTGATGCCCAGTGGAGTGGGCTTTGGGCCAGAGTCCAAGGTCAACACACAGTGATGTTGTTTATCTTGACTTCAGCAATGCCTTTAAAACGGTCTCCCCTTGGTGTTCTTATAGCCAAAAGGATAAGTTATGGGCTGGGTGAGTGGATGGTGAGATGAGCAGAAAATTGTCAAGAACTTCACCCCAAAACAGTGATGATTGCTGGTAAGAAGTTCAATTTGCAGCCAGTTACTAGTGGCTTTCCTCAAGGATCAATACATTTCGATTAATAATGCAAAATCTAATCACTATATTTTATTCTATTTTATTTCCTAGTGTTCTCTTCTGTTCCCTTCTAATCACTATATAAAAAATTCTCCATGAAGGACTGTAATTTCTGTTTAGTAGAAGATGTCAAAGTAAAACTCAGACTAGACTTCACAGCCTTCAAAGCCTGACAACTTTAGGATGCATTCTTTAGCAAAAAGCACTCAAAACATGATGTCCTTCCATTGTTTTCAGATTTTTTCCAGCTCCAGGGCTTCTTTAAACCTCTTTTGATCTATTTGCCAGAGCCATCCAATGCATTTTAGACTGTCTCTTGTTTTGTTTTGCTTTTTATGATTATCTTTATAGCATCAAGGATATTATTTCCAGGTTTATTCTTGACATATATCCAAACTGTTAGAGTCATCACTCTGTAACTCCATTATGTCTTATCCTAGTGTTTTCCCTATTACTTCTTTTTTTTTTCTCCACAGACTTGAAACTTTCTACATACCTTCAGCCAACTAATTTTTAAGCTAAAGCTTTGTCATCAAGTTTTTCTCTTTGCCAGCATTGCTACCCATATACCAATACAACATGGTAATTAGACCATACATGCTGATTTTGTGGTTATTCTTGCAGATACAATGAAGCAGTGTTTGTAAAAGGCGAAAAGAAATCCTTTTGATACAGTTGATTCAGGGTGGAGGAGGTTCAAAGTATTGTGGGGGATTTTTCTTCTTTTTTTTTTTTAATTTTCCCTTCTTTTCTTTTTCCAAGAAGAAAAACCCAGAAGCAAGAACCTACAGCAGAGGATGCTTTCATATTTCTACATTAAAATTTTACCATAAAAGAAAAATTGCAAATTAGACTATTCGCCCCCACCATTTCCTACACACAATTTCTCCATTCCTTCCATGACAAAGGTGTTCTCCACTTGTACATCCTCTGTCTAGTAAAATTATTCTTGAACTGGTTTGAAAAGACCTTTGGGACCATGAAGTCCAGTCGTACCTGTTCACTATTAGTCCATGTTCCTGAGCATCCCAGCTGAGCTTCAACAGGAAGCTGAGTTTTCTCATTAACACATTTCCTTCTCTGCCCTTCTGACACAGAGAGGACAGATCATACCTGGAGACAGAGACTGGATACTTGAACCAAAGGCTAGGATCTGGTTCAGTGATGGATCTGCCAATCACATGGCAGGGGAATGTATGTTTTTATATTATATAAACCATCAATTAGTATATTATATAATTTTTTTTACAGTTACACAGAATGTTGGTTACAATTTCTTATGAATGCCTCACATGCGTTTTTCGTTATGAGTTTATGATGCATATTACATGAAATTAATAGCAATTTATAAACAGACACTCCAGAAAATACCTTTTACATGTATTTATAAATGTGGTTTTGAGGTTGGCTATTACATAAATCTACCAGCAACAGCTTCTTGAGGAACCCAGTTCTGTCACTGTATGTTAGGTAAGATCTGAAACACTGTACAGAGCTCCTCAGGAGACATCAGCCTCACGCTGCCTTGTTCCTGCTTCCTGATTACATTTAGACAAGAGGTAGGGGCTCAGAGGGGGCTGTTCTGAGCCCAAGGAAATTTGAAGAGGCAGAAGAGTTTAAATGTCACCATCTTTGAACAGCGCCTGAAAAATTGTTGTGGGAATTCGATTTTGGAGCTAGACACATCAGTCTCACTTATACCTTGTGCTATCAGCCAGCTTCCATGCCTGGGTCAAGCCCCTAGGCTGGAAAGATGGCTGATTGATAGTTTTATTCCTAAATCTTGCACTGCTATATTGTTTCCAGGATCTGTCCCACCGTTTCTTTCCAGGCTGTACATTTTCAGCCATTCAAATATTACTTAAAAGGAATATTTTGAGTCCAATTTCAGTTAGCAGCTGCTTGTGTTGTGTGGTGAAGTCATTTGATGAGGTATATACCTCCAGAAATAAAGTTACATTGCTTTATACCAAACCATTTTGTAATCACTGGAATCTATCCCACTTGCTAACGAAGAACAGGGAGTCTGAGTAACAGGAAAATACTCTGTATAATACATTATTGTTCCGTGGGGTTGTTTGTCAGAAACAGTTGGGAAGGTTGTGATCCACATTCAGTTCTGCAAGATTACAGCAAGGGAGGGGAAAAGAGACAGAAATTTCTGGAACAAGGATCAGGGAGAGGGAGCAAAGAGCAGTATAAGCAATTCTCAGAAGCTCTTTGGAAAAATATAAACAATCTGGTAAGGAGGAGGAGGTGTGGGAGCTGAGCAGAAGCAAATTAAAAGGATAATTAGAAGTGGGGGGAAGAGTTGTAGAGTACATTTTAGCTGGTGAAGTCAGGGATTTCAGATGTATTCACAGCAGACAGATGGTAAAAAACGGGGAAAAAAACCTCAACGAACAGAACACCCTATAATCAATTCCTTATATTAGGGGGATTTAGTTAGGGTTTGGGAATAATGGGCTGGTACCCTTAATGCACTTTTTTTTTGTTTATATCTTTGCAACAGTGGAAGAGGGACTAGAGAAACCAGAAACAAAAGCTACAGCCCTGGTTTGTTTTGGGGCATGACCTGGAAGAGTAAAATAATCCTCACCATTCACCTAGACTGTTATTTTAACTGTAGTTTTCACATTATTCTGTGTATGCAGTTGGGACTCCCTTTTTTTCTTGGACACAAATGTCTTTTGGCACCTGGAATTTTAATTAATGAATTTACAGGTTAAATAGAGAACTAATTTTTCCATGTCTATAATGTATTCTTTCTAACGTTAAAAAAAATTAGTACAAATACAGAATAAATGAAGAAATCAAGCATCTCCATTCCCCCATCTCTGATAATATCAAATAACAGAAGATATAACGAGTGAAACAGGAAAGAAGAGAAACCATATCTCCAGTGTGATGAAGAAAGCACATCCTTCCCACTGAAAGAAAGAGGTTTGCAAAGCAACTCTGACAACTCAGTGCACTCTTGTGGCACTGGGCAGAGACCAGTTCAGTGGATTGTTTTGACTCAGAGCCATAAACGCTGTTGTCTTGACCTGGATTCACAAATGACCTATGCAATCCAGCCTGGTGATCTTTACACAGTGTGCTCTGAAGCCTCAGCTCTAGGTCTCAGCCTTTTGGGGCCAGCTGAGGTGTCCCTGTGACGTACTGTTTGGCACAGATGTTCCAGTTTGGGTTGCTTATCTTTTCCAGTGGCTAAAGAGAGATATTTAATATATCTGATGCATGAGGACAGTAACCAGAGGCAAGTTATTCATGCACTTTATTATTCATGGAATCATGACTCCAGACAGTATAGATGAGAGCAAATTGATTTTAAATAGAGAAGGATTCGTATTGAAGGCCAACACTTCCAGATAATTTTACTGGTTTCAACAACATTAAACTTGTACTACCTTACTAATGAATAAGATTTATAACAGAGGCAATACTAATGTGTTCTTTCAAAATTAAATGGAAATTCAATGGGAATGAAAGAAAAAAATGAACCTTTTTGATTAGTCTGATGTAGTCACTCCTAAGAAGATGATTGTTATATTTTGAAGTGTTGCAATGTGCACGTTATCAGTTCATATCTGTTTAGAAGAGTTTTTACTGATTTGGTTTGGTTTGTTCCTGCTGAGGTACTGTGACAGTTACATAAATAGTAACAGGATTTCCATAATGTCACGGGTAGATGTGAGATCAAGAGGAGGAGTTATCCCTCCTAACCATGGATCTCCCATATTTCTCTTCATGCCATGTTGTGCTGCTTATGAACTGTGAGTTTCTAGACATGGCTATGGCTACCAACATCTCCAACTCCAAGTGAGGGTTGCAGCTGTCCCAGTCCTGGCCACACAGGCAAGTAGAAACTAGGCAGTCTCGCTCCCTTTGATCATTACAAAGTATGTGCTGTGCCATAGTTTTCCCAGAAAGCCTCAGAAACACCTTCCCATCCTCCATGCTCCCTCCAGGCCAGCAGTACCAGTCATATAATGAGCTGTTTTCACCTGCTAGAGGAAATTTCCTGAAGCAGCACTGGCACAGATCATGTTTACTCCAAGTGTCTTCCTATCCCAGCTGATAGCTGCCCCAAGTTCCTTTCTGAGCTGTCCAAAGAAGGGAATAAAATGGTCTAGAGGACCTGAGGTAGAAAGAAGTGCCAGAGTATGATGAATAACACTGTATTCTCTGGAGGTACAGCCTTCCTTTGAGAAGAATTTCTGAAGAATTAAAGCCTTCATTTTCCCCTGGCACCAGGCCTGTCTTTGCAACAACTGTTTCCATATTTCACTTATTTCATCTTGGACTCCATGATTCCTTAATAGATCATAACCTGCGTCACTTCATCTCCCACTTAACTAATTTGATGAGGAAAATGGAACTGCTGCGGTGGCAATTTAAGTGTATTAAAGAAAAAAGTTAATGCAAAATTTTGATTCACCAAATTTAAAGTCCATTTCCATTACATTTAATAAGTTCAGCCTCTCTTAGTTCATCTGTACTTATCTTTAAGTCTTCATGGCTGGGTGGCATTAGAAATAAGAAGATTATTCATAGTAGGGTGCTCTGCCTATGAACTTTTTCTTAGCTCTCAGTAGAGATAAAAAATCTTTGCTCAACTGTATATCACTTCATAATCACTTGAGTGGTCAGCTTTTCTGTTCTTAAGACATCAAATCTCACACCATCAGATACAGACCTTTAAAGAAATACCAAAAAGGAGTATAATTAATTCAGAGTAATCATTAAAGTAGGAGAATAGTCTGACACATGCTTTTTCATTTCCCCCCAAGCATACATGAATTATGAGATCCAAATCACAGCTCTTGTAAGGCAAAATTTCATGAATTTGTGTAGGGAGAGAGGATGGAAGGGAACTCCCTGCATGAATTCTCACCCTTTGACTGTAAATCCATGCACAAACCAGTTCGGTCTGAAGGTCTGTGTCGTGATGTAGTGTGCCAAAAGAAGGAAAAGTAGGCTACGAAGCGAGCCGAAGGAAAAAGTTCTGCCACGACTGACATTAACATGGTGGGGAGGGAGCATGCTAAAACGTTGTCTCTAGGGTGGCAGCAGGTGCTTAAATTCTGAAAGATGTAAAGAGTGATTGGGGGGGAGAAAAAAAAAAAAAAACGGAGAGAGAAACTTCCACACAATCTTGCAGCCGCAGCAGCTGGTACTTCCCTGTCTGTAGAGTCAAGGAGAGGGAACGAAGCCCTTGGAGCCAGCACAGGAGCAGGTGGGGGAAGGAGCCTCTGTTATTTGCAGCAGACGTTCCTTAGCAACAACCTTGAGCAGATGGGAGCCCGGGTACTGCTTTACAGAAGCTCTGTCAGCAGCCCCTCGTTCCCCTCAGCCTCTACCCTTGGTGGGGGGAGGTAAGACGGCAAAGCCTACCAGGGAGCTTTTCTCCAGATTAAAAAAGAACTTAAAAAATACAAGGAGATAACATTTGCTTGTGCTACATTGAAGTCCAAAGAATCAAGAACAAATTTGATTAAAGAAACTTGATAAATACCAACAAAATTGTTGTAATTAGCTACATAGTAGTCCTAGCAATTAAAGAAGTGTTACACTTGCATACACAGAGACATACTCTTTTACTACAGCTGAGTAACTTAGATTTCTAGGGATGCTGAGAAATCTTGGAAAATTAAAGAACACATTTGTAACCAAGAGTATTTTAAGGCTACTCTGAGCCGCATTTGGGGAAAAAAAATGAAAAAAATGAAGCCAGAAGGTCTTAATGTGAACTGGAAGTAAAACATAAGATGATGGATGATCCACAGTTAAAATATTTACTTGGAAATGGACAGATCACTGATGCAGAGGATTCCAGAGAAGGTGTACATTGACAGATGGACATATTACCCCAAATTAAAGAAAACAAAAAATCTTCTGTGGGATAACTACTTCGTCTTGTAAATGGAGAATGTAAAGAACCATCAAAGTTGAGCACGGCTAATAGCAGAGGTGGAGCTGCCTGAAGATAGTGCCCATAAGACCGTAACAACACCACACTCTTCAGAATCTGGTATGCAGTATTGAGTGCTCTGATATCTTTCATCACATTACCGCATATGTAAATATTGGCTTATTATCATTAAAGGAAAATAAATTCTACTGCCTGCATTTGATCTGGCACCATGCCCTTGAGGCTTGGTTGTAATCTGCATGCAAAAGCAAGAAGGAATAAAAGTACAAAGGCCATAAAATTTCATGGTCAATAAAAAGCCATAATTCTATCTAGGGGGAAGGACAAAAGGCCTCTCTTGAGACTTTGTACATAATAAGAAGTGGTGGGATGTCTTGCAGCTTCTCAGGGATAGAAGGTCGTCTGAAACATATTTTTGGCTAAATTAGGATTATATCAGAGAGATTTGTTCCATCAGTTGCTTTTTTTTTCTATTAATGTCATTATTAATGAAAAACTGATAGATTAATTTATTTATTTTGGTTGATTACTTTGATTAATCAAGACCTGGTGAATATCTAAAAGACTGAGAAATAGCTCTGTGGCCATCAAAAGCAAATAAACACTTGATTATACAGTCTAGTGAGTTGATCTCACCCATGTGGGACCTCATCTCCTGTGTCTCCATTTCCTTTCTGCTGATCTAACCTCTTAGCAATACTTCAGCAATTCCTGTGGGTGATACAAGCACTGGATAGGAATTAAAAAAAAACCACCCCTACAGATGACTCTGAACCTACTTCCATTAAAGTTAGTGGATGTTTTATTCCATTATCATCATGGAAGCAAAAATGTTATTTAATATTTTTTCTTTGTCAATGCATGGACAAAATGAGAAGAATTCTTTTTTCTTGCTTCTGTAGAGAAAAGCCCAGTGTAGTTAGAGTAAAGCTGAAGTTTTCTTTCTTATCAGAATTTGTTGAATAGTCAGAATTGTGCTGTTTTGAAGAGGTGGTTAGTTATACAAGCTTCTCATTTGTACCCTACCAGTTTGCCTGTATCAAACATTTCAGCCCACTTGTTCATCCACCAAGTTACTAAAGTTTCTGATGATTCCCAGTTTCTTGGAAGCTCACTTTGTGGATGGGGCAAGGTCAGAGCACAGAGAGGCTTCAGAGATCCTCAAGAACAAAAACTCCTTGCCTGCTAGCTAGCAGACCACCATTCTCCCAGAGTCACCAGGGTTTCCACGACTCCTGCTCATCACCTCCGGAATGAGGTCTCAATCCCCTTTCACAGATAAAATTAAATTGCTGTTTCTCCTCTGACAAGTAGTAGAAAAAGTTACAAAATATCATATCTTATATAGAAGATTTCTCTACCCAGATTCCTTAATCCAAAACCTAGGAGCAGGCTGAACCAGCTTTGGTAAACAGATAAAATAATATATTTCTGATCAAGATGTAGCCAAACAAATATCATTGGTTGTATGGTCTCAGATGTGGCTGTTTCTTAGTTTCCAACTACTGACCTATCAGGTCCATTTCCATGGAATAGGAAGTGCACTGGAATAAACTATGGAGGAGTATTTATTTCTGTATTTATTGGTTTGTTTGTTTGTTTATTCTGTGCAGTAATAGCCACAGAGGTTTCACAGAATGTTTTACATATCTCAGGTAAAAGGGTAGCAATCTTGAGCCAAAAGGCTCTACTATTTTACCCGACTCAGGTGTGAGCCCATGCGCAGACCTGGCAACCCCTATACATTGATTATGCTCAACCTATGTACTCCTGCTTTGACATCTCTAATGTACTGCAAAATAGCTGTGTTAGGATTTCACTAGATTCCTAGCTGCCTTAATGTGAAATAAGTTCTATTTAAACTGATACAGGAGTGTCCTGGTTGGAATCTGCAGTACTTCTGTTGATTGATGTTGCTTCTTCACTTAAAAGACAGCTACAAGTTGTGTAAGCAGGCAAGTAAGGGTAAGATAAGGCAAAAAAGAAAAAACAATATTATTGCTGTAGTTGCTATTTTAGTACAAATTGCAGCTGCAATCTTTCTCCAATTAGTAGCAGCACTCACAACCTTCCATCTTCTTAGCCATTGTCAGGCAACAGTTCTCAAAATGTAATATGGGCAATAACTGAGGTTGGCGGGCGATACCCAAATACAACATCCTTGCCTCACAGCCGCTGCCAGCATGTCCGTTTTCCTTTTGTTTAATAATGTAATTTAAAAGACCTTCCACCACCCCTCTTTACATCCACAAAAAAAAAAAAAAAAAAAAAAAAAAAAAAAAAAAAAAAAAAAAAAAAAAAAAAAAAAAAAAAAAAAAAAAAAAGCCACTACTGACATTTCCAGGACAAGAATATGTAGGTTTCTATTCATTATCATTTTATCCTCCATTGGGGCTGATTCTTTCAAATGCTAGGAGAGCTAACTTCACGTTTCATAGAACATGCCTTTTTTTTTTATGCAAAGCATTAACTAGAATGACATTTCAGCACTGATCCTGAGAAAAGGACATTGCAAAGTGTCTTTATGGTGAGATAAATCCAGTGTAGCATGAATAAAAAAAATTTCCAGTGCATTTCCATTCTGATTACATATCTACTTGGAAATCTAGATAGCTTGTTTAAATCATCAATCTACTGGGTTCAGTGCCATGGAAATTGCAATGAAATTCTGCTTTGCAGGACCTCCTGTCCTGTATGCTGTGGAACAAATTTGAATGTGCCTATGTACAGGGCAGAGAACTTTGATTGTGATGCTTCTCTTTATGGACTGAGTCACTTAATACTAAACTTATTTTTTCAGGTTCATCAAGTTATGTCACCAGACTTCAAAATTATTTTTGAAAATACTGGGGTTTTTCTTTCCTTTCATAGTAAATCTGTCTGTGAGAGGGGATTAAGGTTTCATAGGATCTTTTTTAAAACATCCACCTTTTGTATCATTTACTATTGTCTTGCTGTGCAAGCACTATTTTTAATTCTGTTTTTCACTCATAAAAGTAATAACATGGTAAACAATTCCTTACTTCATTTTGTGAATATTCATCCTTTTCTAGAAATTCCATTATTACAGCTAAGCCCTAAAGACGAAGAGGAATATTCCCCACCAAAAATTCAGGCACCAAATGCAGCAACTGATGTGTTTCACAGTGATAGTCGCCAAGCATGCAGATGGTGACCTGTGGGACAGGGAGAACCAACCCTTCAACTTACAGGTTACTTTATTTTCAATGTACTTCACATATTACACAACATCACAGTCATTACACGATACACAGATACAGTGCTGAAGATGAATTGAACAATTGCAGAGCAAACCTTAAAACCTTTTACATTAAACTGTGAGTGAGAGGCAGGAAGGAGTCTCAAAACTGCTGTTTAAAAAAGGCTTTCAAAGAAAAAGAAAACCCAGGATGGAAGAGGTCATTCTTGGACAGGTTGTTTTCTTCTTTTTCAGTTTTGACATTACGTATTTATTTCATTTCCTCTTGGTTTTGACACTAAATAATTCCATTATATGAAACTCCCTGTATTTCATTTACTCCTAAAAGTCTTTTCGTGTCTTTGGGTCATTTCTTCTCATACACCTTTCCTATTTTTAATTTTAAAAATTATCAGGTATTAAATACTTCAGATATTCTGGTACACTCTTATTTCAGGCCTCCTGATGTTTCTGTAGAACCACCTCCTGTAGGAGTTAGATGTAGTTTTCATGCCACATTCTTTATAATTTCCATTCAGAAATAAGTATAATGCCACCTCCATGGTAGAGGTGCAGGTTAGCAGCCATCTCCTAAATTCTTGTGCAACAGCACCATCTCTTGTGCAAGGTAGAGGGAAAGATAACCACAAAGACAACACACAGACAGTGTGAATAAACCACCTTAGTCTCCAGTGGAATCTTCTTCCAGGCCATGCCACAAGCCTATCTCCAATCTGACTGTGATATGGTCTGGAAGAAGATTGCACATAAACAAGGGTTTCTCAGATCTGGCTTGTCTGGGTACCACCATAGCTGTAGGTCCATTCCAAGTTCTGTTCTGGACAATTTACATATGTAAGAGCAGTCCACCCTCCATATTCTCCACCCAAGTATTGGCACACCCTTTACTGAGAGCAAAACTCATTATCTGTGCCCAAGCCTCCTACAGTCTAGATCTCAGAGATATGTCCTCATAAACATAAATCTACAGACATCACTTCCATCTCAGTACTTTCCCCATCTACACTTACACCACCACTCCAGTGCTTCCTGCCTCATCCTTCCTTACCAATTATTTCTCACCTATCCTCTCAGATATTAATGATAAAGCAGATACTTAGACAGAAGTGCATATGTTCTTACCCCTTGGCTCAGATACAGCTCTTTGAAGAAGCCTCTGGGAGCAGCTGCCTGTATTTGCACCTTTCCTATCAATGGCATGCACTCCATGCTTGATAAACTCTGGAATAAAATATTCCAGACTCCTGAGCTGGCTGTACATCTGTCTTTTTACTAGCAATAAGGTTAGTCTTACAAATAAAGTAAGAAAACTTCTTCTAAGTGGAAGGAAATGACCTTTTTTTGTTGCATGTCTAAGTAAACTACATAAAAATAACATGAAGACTGTGACATAAGACAACCAAAGATGGTAAATTTAGGCTGACACTTCGTCCTTAACTTGAACTGTTCAACAAGAAAGTGTAGAGTGAAAACAAAGATTTGACTTTAATTCAGGTCCTCTTGGGATATGTCATTCTGCTATAAGCTTAAAATATTTTCAGGTACTTCTCAAGCTGCTTGTTATATGAGACAGAATCACTGCGAAAGCAGAAATGCTGAAAGACCATCACTGAGGATCAGAGTCCCTTAGGACCAGATGCTATAAAGCTAAATCATAACAACAGAGTACCTTGCCCAGACAGCTCAGAAGTAAAGTGCCAGAAGAGATACAACAAATGAGCCATTCAGAGAGAGAAAGAGAGGGAAAAGAAGAACAGGCACTGGCGGAATGGCTTTGATAACATAAAGAATGAAGGTCAAAAGAAAAAGGCTTGTGAATCTTGACACGGCACTTTCTCGCACGTGGGAGTTACGGTAGTGAAAGCATCGGTAAGCTTGAGGAAGAGTTCAAGAGAAATACACATGTAGGGCTATCTTCTATACTTACTCATCTAGAACATTCTTTGGGGTGACTGTGTTTTTTTATAGTCTATCTAGTTTGAAGCGAAGTATTCTGAGACTAAAATCATACAACAGAACACTTTAGCATATAAAATGAAAAATCATACCAAGTTACGCATGGTACACTTGTTGAAAAAATTCTCACAGTTTGAGAAGTCAGGCTGCTTTCCAACCAGGAAGCCAGCACAGGTGTTTTGGTTCATATTTGAACCCAGATGAATCCTCGTTTCTTTTTATATTTAATGGCTACAAATAATCTCGAAAAAAAAATAGAAGCTAAATTAATCCTTCTAAACCTGATCCCCTTCACTTAATGTAAATTTAATGCTAGGAACTGGATTAATTGGAAACTAAAGTTTTTATTTATAATTTATGTGAAAATGTGCTCAGGATGTCAATCATGATGCATTGTCAGATACAGGACTGTCCCCTGTAATTGATGCTCCAATAAGGCTCAGTGCCCTCCAGAAATATTGTGTCCATAACCCTAATAATTGTAGACCTAACTGCTGGCACACCACTAGCTCCTGGATCATTTGGTTACTGGAACTGATGCTCTCATTTCTGGCCCTAGGAAACAAATGAAAGACTCATGGATGATTTCTCACAAGACAAAGTCTCACATTGATCGCTGGTGAACCGCTCATTTGTCATCGACCTTGGCAGAAGAAGAAAAAGTAAAAGTGCCTCATGCAGGCTAAGCCAGTTATTTTCCTTCCTTGGGGACATATTGCTGTGGGTTAACCACAGTGGACAACTCAGAACTACACAGCCTCTTGCTTGCACCCCCAGCTGGGATAGGGAAAAGAATCAGAAGGACAACAATTAGAAAAGCCCTGATAATTTTCCCCCTCCCTCAGTTTTATTGCCAAGCATGACATCATATGGCATGGAGGAATACCCCTTTGATCAGCTGGAGTCAACTGTCCCAGCTGTGCCCCCTCAAAACTCCTTGTACCCCCCCAGCCTGCTCACTGATGCAGTGGGGTGAGGAATGGAAGGGGTCTGAACAGGCTGGACCACTGGGCTGAGTCTAATGGCATGAGGTTTAACAAGGCCAAATGCCGGGTCCTGCACTTGGGGCACAACAACCCTATGCAGAGCTACAGACTAGGAAAGGTCTGTCTAGAAAGCTGCCTGGATGAGAAGGACCTGGGGGTGTTGGTTGACAGCCGACTGAACATGAGCCAGCAATGTGCCCAGGTGGCCAAGAANNNNTGGGCACTGGAACAGGCTGCCCAGGGAGGTGGTTGATTCACCTTCCCTGGAAATGTTTAAGGCACAGGTGGATGAGGTCCTGAGGGATATGGTTTAGTGTTTGATAGGAATGGTTGGACTTGATGATCTGGTGGGTCTCTTCCAACCTGGTGATTCTATGATTCTATGAAAGTATGTAAGAAGTCAGCGATCGCAGGTGAACATATGAATAAAGTTCAAAACATTTTTTTCTACTTGTTTTTCTGGAGTATCTACTTTTCTCAGACATTTTCTTTTCTTCATTATTGTCTTTGTCAGTCCTTGGAAATCCTCACCGAGGTAGGTGTAGACTGGTATCCTGTTGTTCCACATCTTTCTCAGATAGGCAAAAAAAGGCATCNTAAGAAGTCAGTGATCGCAGGTGAGCATATGAATAAAGTTCAAAACTTTTTTTTCTACCTGTTTTTCTGGAGTATGTACTTTTCTTAGACATTTTCTTTTCTTCATTATTGTCTTTGTCAGTCCTTGGAAATCCTCACCGAGGTAGGTGTAGACTGGTATCCTGTTGTTCCACGTCCTACTCAGATAGGCAAAAAAAGGCATCTTCTGACCCTACACCACTTCCAGTAGCACTGAAACTGAACACATGGGTAGAGGTGGGGAAATCAAGGCTGCAGAAGGGTTGACTGTAAAATGTTCTTTGTAGGGTTCAAGGCAACGATGGATTTAAGGGGTTTTGGTGAGGGGAATGAGGTTATGAATTTTGCCATTTCTTATGGGAAATGCACATCAATAAGGGAGAAGGCAACAAACGGAAGCTGGCAGATCGTGGGTGGAGCAGAGGCAGGAGCTGACATTGTGATACTGATTGAAAGAGGCTGGGGGATAGTTCATTAAAGTTCAGTTAAGTTCATTTAAGGAAAACAGGTGCTTTGTTTTGCTTTTCTTGCAATAACAAAAGACAATGCTGAGGGAAGTGCACAAAAATGCCATGAGAGGGCTGATACGGTCAAAGTAGTTGCCTGGGAGGGCAATCCTGATAGCAGTGATTTACACAGATATGAGGGCAGCAGGCTTGTATACATTGGGGTGACAGAAAAGTATCTTGCTTATCAGAACTGGAGCTAACCAAAACCCAGGCAGGAATATGAGAATGACAATAAAAGTCTTAATTCAGGAAAGAGGAGAACCTAAATTTGGACATAACCAGGACCTGCAAGACCAACAGAGCGGTGGGATTATCTATAGCAAACCATTTCAGATAATTGCACATAGTGTCTTTAATATGAGCAGGAAATGGATATAGGGAAGAAGTTTAAAAGGCAGTTAGGTGTTTTTTTTCCCAGGTATTATGTCTTTTGTATTTCTTTTCCTTTTTTTCTGTGAAGATATGTGAGATAAAAGAGCAGGTAGGTCAAGGGGGAAATGCTTGCATGATGGGAGAATCACTAGGGTAAGAAGAGAGTGAGTAGAGAAGGGAAGTGGATAAAATTATTCTTCCCCTCAGCTTGGGAGAAGAACCTAAAATTAAACTACCTGATTTCCTCATGCTTTGTGGAAATACAAATAATTAAAATATTCCTCAGTTCCATTTCTGTATTGGTACCTTTCTAATGTGTGCTTATTATTGTAAAAGCAAAAAGGGAGAGGTAAAGGTAACAAACAATCGCGCCCCACCCCGCCTTGCAATTGATGGTTTTAATCATAGTCCTCTGAGAGGGATGACCAAAGATCATGAGTTATTTTGGACTTCTGTTGTACTTCATGACTGCATCACAGTGTCACTCATATGGTACTAACTTAAATATGCTCACCTCCTTCAGCAGGATGAGTCCTGACTGAAGACACAAACAACTCTGGTGAGAATTTACTAAACACAAATTCCTCTCACCGTTAATAAAAAGAAAAAAAAAAAAGAAACAAAAAGACACCAAACAGTATTTTAGACTTACTAAATTTCTTTCCAATCTTATTTGGAATATGGAAGAAATTTTACTGTACTTAGTAGATGGCTTATTAAAATAATTGTGGTAAGTAATTTAGTACAGTGTAAAGAGCTACCATCAGCATAAATTCATGAGTTAAAACCAAACCACACATTAGACAAAATCCCTTATGAGTACTAACTCATAAAGGACTAGTCATTTCTTAATTATTTTTTATTTCCATTTTTACAAGAAAGTTCTAACAATATTTTTTCCATCCATTTAGGCCCAGCTTGAATTTCAAGGTAAGGTGTTTGGAAATATTGTGTCACTGTGTAAAAATATCAAAACAAAGTGGTAGTTCAGGATGACAAGGCAACATATCACTGCCCAGCTGGGATGCCAAGAGGAAAATCAAAGCAAGCACTGGTATTTGTAGTCTCCTGCACAACATGACAAATGTGCATTGTGATCTCAAGTGAAAGGAAGATGAGCTCTGGAAGAGTGTAATGAACGACGCTCTGTCTTTGAGAGTCAGCAGCACTAGGAGCAACTGCAGTTCCAGTAAGCTCTGCTACCTAAAATACTTTTGTATAGAGCTGTTGCTAATCAATAGTAAGAAGAACTTCTTTTCCTGTATGTTCTACAGAAAAGACTCCAAGCAGACTTCCTACAACAGGTTCATGGTTGATGGGGGTCCTTGGAGCCCCTTCTGAGAGCCAGCAAGGAAGCACAGAACTCAAAGGCTGGGATACATCTTGCCTCACCTGCCAAAGAAAACCTGTATCTTCTACAGGCTCATGATGAACAATCCCCCATTTCCAACAGAGGGAGGCAAGAGATATTTGACAAGTGGCTAATCCCATCCTAAGGTGACTCTTAGGGAGTTGCTGAGAGTCTTGCTGCATTCTCTGGTGGGATGTGATTGTGGTTAAAAAAGGAAAGGAGAAGGAAAGGATAGGAGAGAAGGATAAGTGGTATGATTCACTCGTATCTGTCCTCCTGGGCTGTGCTGAAGACATGGGGTCCCTGCCTGTCACAAGCTTCCAGTGCAAATAGAGATAAAGGAACTGCTGATTTATTAGAACCTTGGTGATTGATGAGAAGCTCAACATGAGCCATCAATATGCACTCACAGCCCAGAAGGCCAATTGTATCCTGGGCTGCATAAAAAAAAGCATTGCCAGTAGGGTGAGAGAGGTGATTCTACCACTCTATTCCTCTCTTGTGAGACCTCATCTGGAGTACTGTGTCCAGTTCTGGAATCCTTAACATAACAAAGATATGGAACTGTTGGAAAGGGTCCAGAGGAGGGCTACAAAGATGATCAGAGGGCTGGAACACCTCACATATGAGGACAAGGTGAGAGAATTGGACTTGTACAGCATGGAGAAGAGAAGGCTCTGAGAAGATATTAAAGAAAAATTCCAGTGCCTAAAGGGGGTCTGCAGGAAAGCAGGGGAAGGATTTTTCACAAAGATATGAACTAGGAGGAAGGGCTATAAACTGGAGAGGGGCAGATTTAGGCTAGACATAAGGAGGAATTTCTTCACCATGAGGGTGGAGAGGCCCTGGCATAGGTTGCCCATTGTGGCTGCCCCACCCACAGAAGTTTTCAAGGCCAGGTTGGATGGAGCCTTGAGCAGCCTGGTCTAGTGGGAAGTGTCCCTGCACAAGGCAGGGGGGTTGGAATTTGATGATCTTTAAAGTCTCTCCCAACTCAAACCATTTTATGATGCTATGATTCTGTGAACTGTCATGCACTCACTACAGTGCCCTATTCCCTGCTCACCTCAGAGAAAAACAGGTACCCTCTTACTCAGCTGATCACCAAAAGGGAGGACTGCCTGAGAAATACTGATTGACCTTGGAAAGAGGCAGAAGAAGTAGACAAGGAGGTTGTACCTGGTGGGTAGGTGAGTTGCTGATGCTCATTCTCTGTAGTAGGATGGTAGAATCTCCTGTGATTCAATGAATCCCTACACATAGATGTAAATAAATAAATAAAACTCTCTTGCACAAACATGGAAGCTGAGAGTGTTTAACGCAGGCTTGACTGTTACTTTATTCTCTGCACTAGGACCGGACCACTGTGAGATATAAAGAAGCATTGACTCTATTAGGTTTTAGCTATTCACCATATTAATCATAATCCAGGTCACCTTTCAAAAAGTAAATAACATCTTTAAGATTATCAGACTCAGTTTTGAACAACATTTTTCTTATTAAACAAGCACACAAGACTGGGAAAAATCAATAGGAGAGTTAGAGTAGCCTCCACGCCCAGGGTGTTTGTTATTACAAGTAAGTAGCTGTAAAAGATGACAAAGCTGCCACATCATGGAGAAAAGTAATTTTACAGGGCTCAGGTGGGTTCAAGTTTCCATCTTCTCCCCTCCTGTAATTCTGTGCATCATGTGTTTCCACCAGCTAAATGAATCTGCTAACCTGCCAGACACAGATGGTCACCACAGTGACAGAGCTCTGTGTGCTAATTTCCATTTTATACACCCTGTTTCCATATCTTTTCTCTTTAGCAATAAAGAAAGGAATGCTAATTCTTCACGGACAGTGCAATTTGATGTGAATGGGTGGGTGTTGAGAGCCCACAGTTGCAGGTGGCTGGCTGATCACATTCATCTATGGAAAGGAGAGGATTCTCCTTTCAGCTGGCAGGAGGAAACTTGGGTGACCTAAAGTGCATTCATCACCTCAGTGACACGGTCCACCTCCCTCACTACCCCAGTGACCTCAAATAACTGCAAAGAACAATGTAGATTCAGTGCAATTTGTATCGCTTAGGCTGAAGTTATCTTGCATAAAAAAGATTTTAGTTTCCAGATGGTCTGAATTTTCCTGAGTGGTTTCATAAATATGAAACATTAAAAATTATTTACTGATTCTAATTTTTAGGGGGAAGGGATGTTTTTGTTGTTTGTTTGTTTGTTTGTTGTTAAGGGAGGAGGCTGTTTTTCACCAAAATGGAAGTTCATCTTAAATTCTTTCTTTGTAAGAGCTATTATTCACTTTTATTATAATAAGATAATTAGAGCTTGCATCTGAAGTGGGAAGATCAGTTGGAACAAGATGAAGTAAGAAGCCATTTCAGAAAAATGTTTCTAATACAAAGGAAAGGTGCTAAAAGGAAAAATAGAAGCAGAGAATGATAAATCAAATTGCCTGTGGTTTTAGAGCATCATTGTGTCTGAGAGTCCTTGTATTTGGCTTCCGTTCACTAGTATTGGAGTGGAAGATACCATACATCAGTGAAAATGAAAATATATGTGTTGGAGGTTAAGGACACTGAGAAAAATAATAAAAGTTTTAAAAGAATAAAAGTGGGTTTGCAGTAGTATCTACTGCAGTACCAATCTCAGACATATAAGAAAGATACTCCTTCTCCTTCACTCCACTCTGTAGCTACTACATGGGTAAAATCAAACTGTTCTGCTAGCGGTTTTAAAATAGGTGCTATGCTTTGCAGGTCACTTCTGTTACCTAGATTAATGGGCTATTATTTTCAGTGTTTGTCTTACTACCTTTGTTAATTCTGACTTGAAATGCAGCTACTGATGATCAATAGGGTCTCTAAAATGTACATATTTACATTATTAGAAGTAATAAGTCAGGCACAGAACTCACAGTTTACTTTGTAAGCTGTGTTTTCCAGACAGTTTCATAACCTTCACCTGTCCTCTGCATATGTTATGATAACTAGTATTGAATGACTCTCTAAAGTGAATATTCTAAATCGTATAATGAAATTAATCAATAATATTTTCTATCCTTGATATTACATTCTGGGGACATTTAAATGTACAACTCTGGAGCACAGGCTTGTTTTAACAATGTTTTAATATTAATAGCTGGTTGAAATGAGAACAAAAAGTTTGGCTCCATTTTTAATGGTGCAGAAATTGGTCCTCGTTTGATATAAGAGAACTTTCAATCCAGAAATACATATTCCATGAAAATGAAACTACTTACAGAATTTTCCCAATTTTAAACTGAAATTCTAGGTATTGCTGCAGATTTCCTGCCAGTGCACTGAAATGATGACAGTTTGCAATCAGATTAAGATCTTTTTAAACCAGCATCTGTATTTGGTGTTAAGGCCGCAACATCTGTGTGTAAGTATGGTCGATGCATGCTACAGGCAGGCTTTCACTACAGGCAATCATTTTTCAAGGGTGAGTATGTGGTCACCTAGAGAAGCCATATGTGGAGCTGTCAGCATGAGAAGAGGACTGCCTCTCTAGGCCTTCTGAGATAAGGAAAGGTCTCCGCATGAAAACCCTGCCATCTGTTTAGACAGAAAATCTCACAGGATTCAGTCTACTTGAATACCTAGAAACTCAGTCTAGATAAAGCCATATATGATTGTTTCACAAATACATAATTTCTGCCTCTTTCTCCTACACACACTTTAATTTAAGAAGATAGTGAGTCATGGTTACCTCTTTATAGCCCTTCCTGAATTTGCCTGCAACCTGCAGATACAGACAATGGGCACTTTCCTGAGGTGATAGTAACTCAATAGAAGTTCCACAATAGGCTAACCTACAGTCTCTGAGTATCCTGTGAAGCATCTCTTGGGAGCTCCATATTGGATGGAGGGATAGTATCCAGTTCTTCAGTATGGTATTCACCCATGATAGTCAACAAATCCTTCCTTTCCTCCACCCATTCTCTTTCTTATTCTTCACATATCTTCTGTATGCTGCAACAAGAAATTTGTCTAGGCAGCGGAGCAATTTCAATACATGGTCCTGATTCATCTGTGAAGCAAGTCCAACATCTACATGTGCATGCATTTCCTTAATCAATGTCTGGAAGGTAATTTATATTTATTAACAGCATTAATTCAGTTGCCTCAGAAAATGATAGTTCCAGTGATTCTCAAGGTATGTATTATCCATGTAAAAACATGTAAGTTTTTTTAAGAACTAATAGTAATTGAGGGGGGGTTTTTTAGGTAAAGAGGGAGTGGGAGACACTGCGTTTGGGTTACAATATGGTTAGATAGTTATGCTATGTGTGGCTGGGATAACTCTTTGGCACAGATTTGCCTATATACGTACTATTAACTCTTCCAGCCTGTGAAACAGGGTGGGCACAGATTGCTAGCTGAGAATGGTCCCTGGTCTGTGATGATTCCCAAACAGTGTCTAAGCTGCATTTGGGAGCGCGCCAGCTGGCTGGGGCCAAAATCATAACAGGAACCATTTAACAGGACAGGCGATCAAGTTCCCATCCCAGGAACATTCCCTGGCAACATTCAATTAGCTAGGATAGATGTAGTCCAAAAGTCTAAACTAATTACCATGAAAAGAGACAGTAATTCAGTAGTGGTGTTTCATTGCCATATGTTGGCATCTTTGGGGTATGGAGAGAAAATAAAACAGTCTTAAGGAAAGCTTCATCAAAAGAAAGCACTAAAAGACGATTGCAATAGGGAAGACATTTCAGGCATCACTTGTGACACTGCGAGCAGAGTGAAGATGAGCAAGGGAAGATACAATGAACCGATAGGAATGGTACATGACAAGACAGCACTTCCCTTACTTCCTTCCAGATTATTTCAATAGAAGGGAAATATAGTAAGAAGCTGAAGAAGTGAAATGCTCAATTGCTAACAAAGGTGTGCTGTTTCATTTCAAAAATACCCTTTGCTGTTTTCACATTACTGCACTACAAAGTTCACAAAAGCCTGTTCCACACAGAGAAGTCAAATCAGCTTTCATTTAAACTAGATTTCAAGATCTGGTATCCTGAGATGGTCTCTTGGATGCAGTTATTGTGAGGTATGTTTACAAGAAATAGAAACACTTTGTTAGGAACATTTACCAGGGAAGATAGGTGTACCACATACATGCATGGAACTTAAAAAAGCCAAACCTTCCCAATGATACAGCAGCTGTGCATGATAAATCCCTCTTCAGGTTGAACTGAAGTGGTTGAACAAATAAAATATATATGTTTTAGAAAGAAACAGCAACTCGTCCTTCTCCCACTATGGATTTACAAATGAGGTAAATGAGCTGAAGTAATCTACTTGTTACTGTTATTTGGGGTAGCACACACCCTGGAAGAAGGAAGAGATTGTACTGTGACACTTCTTCCTGCTATTGACCTTGGATCCATATCTGCAGATCTATAAGACCAGCAAGTATCTGGATCATAGGAAGCCAATGTATCAGCAAGGAGGTAAATGACTAGTGCAAAGGCCATTTCTTACACTATGGCTTTATGTAGTATCAACCACTTAATGTCTTTTGAATAAAGACTGATCTCCAAAGGTGGAAAGGGAGGGTCAATTTCCTCCATATTTGCTGGGACACCAGCTGGGGTGTAACAATTGTCTCATCCTACTCTTATTAAATGGAAATTATCTGTCAGCTGAACACATCCAACACAGCTCAACAGTGAAAAGAATACTAGTTATAACTATGCTCTCATTGAATGGAAAATGTACGTATAAGACATGAAGCACACAAAAGTAACTCAGTAGCATCTCAACAAGTACTCCTTTATCTGGACTAGTACAAAAATTGTTTGAATTGACTGCATCTCAGACATACCTCATCACCCACTTGTCAAAACATGATGTATATACCCTGTTAGCTTTTACCAACTTCCATTCACTAAATTGCAGGAGATGGATAAAGGTCAATTGGTGGCTGAAAAAATTGAGTTTAATCACAAGCCACCTAAGTGAGGGAATCTGGATTATATAGTATATTAAACTGACTCTGCTCAGCATGTAAAGGTCATTGTACATTGAAAGGCAAAGCTTGTACTGTGGAAATGCTAATTGATTTTTAATACTGGCTGCTGGTTTTCCTGCAGAGGGTGTCAAGTACCTCTCGGGAATTTACTGATATACATACCCAATTCTGTCATAATTGCCACCCTATGCCAAGAAAAATTGGATAGATTTTTGAGGTTCAGTGCTGCAATGTTGGAAAAGGACTAAGAACTTGAGTAATGATCATGACTCTGCCATTGAAAGACTGTACCACTTCTGTCCAAGCTGACTACTGTATAATGTATTTGCATCTCTCATCATCTAGAAAGGAAGATAATCCTGTCCTCTTGCCTGTGGGATCCAGAAATGGAAAGGGCAAGTTATTATCATTCATGGAACTGGTCTGAGCACTTGGTCCCAGGTCCACAGGGTTTTAAATGGTTCACTCATCTTGTATTTCAGTTGACTAAAACATTAGTTAAATAGCTCGATAGAGAAAATATATCAACAAATTAGGACGGGTTAGAAGGCTTGAATGCCCTGAGGAGAGGCTGTGGGATGAGCATTGTTCAGCCTGGAGAAGAGGTAGCTTTGGGGTTACCAGTACCCATGGGAAGGTCATCAAGAAGAAGGAGCCAGGCTTTTCACAGCAGTGCACAGTGGGAGGATGATGAAAAACAAGCTCAGAGGGTATCATGCTGGATATAAGGAGAAATGTTTTTTTCAATACAAGGACAGCCAGAGAGTAGAGCCATTTACCCAGGTAGATTGTACCCTCTTCATCCTTGTAGGTTTCAAGACACAAATGGATGAAGCTCTGATTAACATTACAGGACCTCATAGCTGACTTAATTTAGAGAAAGTGGCTGAAACAGAGATTTCCTAGGTTCCCATTTGACCTGAAGACCTGATGACACTATGAAATGGGTTTATTGGTTTGGATACTCCCATTACATGAGCCATCTGGGAAAACAGACAGATGGGATGATCTGTCATTTTTCATATCCAGCACACAGAGAAATAATTATAAGTCCCACATATTTCCAGCAGCTTCCTCAAGCACTTCTGAAGGGGAATGTGATAGTTTCCGTTCTGAAAAGAAACAAGTTCGTATTTTTGTTTGACATTTGCATACATGTCCAACACCCTGCTTCTCCTTGTCATCTTCAATGGCATGAAATGCGTTTGTATCAGAAACAATTACAAAATGTATGCAAGTCCAAATCTTCCCAGTGCCTATTCACTAGTCAGATGCATTTCTGGGAAATCCTGAAAAAAAAGAAGATTTTAACATTTGGAAGGATGTGGTTGAAAGGGCTTTCTCTTCCTGGCTTACAAAATGGGCTCCAATGACACTGAAATCTCTGTCATGGCACTGAGAAATTTCTGTGTTCAGTATTCTCTCAGACTAATAGAAGGCTAATCATCATTTGTATTAGATCACTGGTATTTAGGTACAGCCATAATCTGTGACAGTTGTCAAACAGAAGTTAATGATGAAGGCACCTTTTTTTAAAAAAAAAAGAAAGCCAAAAATAAAAACCACAGAAAAAGCCTGCACCAAAAAAAGCAAAATTTCACTGTTTCAGAATTCTTCATTTCTAGAGAAAAGCCCTCTGGGACTTCTTTAAATGGCACTTCTAGTACTTTAGACAACCCAACATTTATGTTCAACTTGTCACAGCTTTGCAAAAAATGATAAAAACGAGAAAAAAAAAAAAAANAAAAAAAAAAAAAAAAAAAAAAAAAAAAAAAAAAAAAAAAAAAGAAAAATCACCATGAGAGCTTAAAAGGAACAGAGGAAAACAAAAGACAACTCATTCCCAGTGCAATCCAAGCTCCTTTTTGTCAGATTTAAAGAATTTCATCCTGTTTCCCTATTAATCAGCTGATAGAGTGGACCCACATTCTGACATGAAGCATAAGATAATGTCAACATTATTTGCAAACTGCTGCATTACAGTGACAGCCTAATGTTTATTACTGTCAAATTACTGTCATTTTAATAAAAGGACCAAAGAGCTGGCTTTGCTAAGCACAGCTCTCAGTCCCACTAGACTAGTGAAGCTGCTCCCTCTCCCCCTGCGCTGCTCTCTGTGATGGAGCACAGTGTATCCATTCATCTGCACAGACAGCTCTGAGAACACACTAGCTAAAGAACAATGCAGGGAATTTTAAATACCAGTACATCTTTTTTATCTGAATCAACTTTATTTTTTTATATTTTGGGGGGAGTTTTGGGGGGCTTTCTGTTTGGTTTGGGTTTTTTTGGTCCCGTCCCCCCCCAACCTTCATACATATTATCACTACAGTTTATTCTCCTAGTAGCTATTCTGCCCATACCATTTGTCCCGCTTGGGCCAGATTCTGCTAGCTTTTCTCAATTTGAAAAGGTTTTTCTGCTATGTCAGTTCTGGCACTTGTGAAGTCACATGCTATACAGTTTTAGGAAAGATATCTCTGTGCCACCTCCTAGATTCTAGTCAAATGGAATGTAACATTTTCATTGCCCATAATTTTCTAGTGTAAAATGAAAATACTCAGTAACAGAGCTGGGCTAATTCACTCCATAGGCTTGCATGCAAACACCCTAAACTTTGTTTTAACATTGTTAGCAAGGGCATAACAACAGCTGAGATTTGGACTCTTCAAGATTCAACCTTAAAATCACTGATCATTTCCTAGAAATAGTAATTCTAAGAGCTGACACTTATGCAAAGAGAGGGTAAGCACTGTCTATTGGAGCCTTTTAAGCAAGGCCTGAGATTCCTTTATCCAGCTTTGGGCAGTACGGTTGAATCTGCATTTTCTGAAGGGGAAAGCACATATAAGCCTCCTCTACTGAATGGCTTTGGGCACCAGTAGTGGGAATGGAATTTCTTATGCCGCCCTCAATGCATTCATAACACAGTAGTTTAGCTAACAGTTAATAATTTTTTTTCAGTAGAACTTAACATGTCAGATTATCACATAGAGTCAGAGTCAGGAGGACTCTTTTTTGAATTGGTTCAAATGAGAGTTATACAGACCATTTAAACTTTCCAGAACAACAAAAATAAATTCAAGTCATACCTCTCCACACGCAGTTGAATACTATGCAGAAATACATATTAAATAGCAAGTCCCACAGAAATATACCTAATCTGATAGGTGGGAAACCAAATAGAAGTGAGCTGAGGGTTAAAAGGAATATGTTTTGGTTGTGACTGGAAGATCTATTAAATATTCCTCCCTAAAANTAATTGGTTCAAACAACGAAAATATATTCAAGTCATACCTCTCCACACGCAGTTGAATACTATGCAGAAATACATATTAAATAGCAAGTCCCACAGAAATATACCTAATCTGATAGGTGGGAAACCAAATAGAAGTGAGCTGAGGGTTAAAAGGAATATGTTTTGGTTGTGACTGGAAGATCTATTAAATATTCCTCCCTAAAATACTCTCACCCCTAGTCCAGGTCAGTGTCTAAACCAGGCACCACTGATTTCATTGAGCTTTAGAAGTCAATTTCTAGATGTGAAACTGAAGTTTGTGGAATAATCCATTGCAAAACAAAGCCAAAACAAACTTCGTTAGATGCCTGCACATGAGAAACTCATGCTTCCTTTCACTGCTTTTCATGGTCTATTCAACTCTGAATCAGATGATTACATATAAAATTTAATTATTTTAATTAATCAATTTAAATTAACCTATTTAAACGTGCTTGTGTCATTTGGATTCATTATTTGATATTCACCATTTAGGGATGCATTTCACCTCACCTGTTAAGAAAGCAACGATCATCTCTTGTCCTGTTCATGAGATAAAACCATTCTCTCATGCCAGATACCTCTTCTACATTGCAGAAACACTTCCAAACCCTGCTTGCAGCAGTCTTTACTTTAAGAAAGTAAGGCTGCTGGGATGAAGGGGACCATGAATTACAGAGCAGGAAAGAGAATCTTATATGCACAGAGAGTCTTTGTGTGAAGAGCTTTTTCTCAGTGAACTGCATGTACACAAAGCCTGATCCCAAGGGTCTTAGAACACATCCTTGTATTTTGGAAGAGAATTTTCTAAGGTGGCTTGGGTAATGCTGAAAACCAGAAAGAGCCGTGACTGGATTTTTATCTGCAATAGGAAGGAGCAACCTTTCTTAACACACATAGCTAATCTGGAATGAGTTATCTGCATCAAGGTCACTTCTTCATTGTTCTCATTCTGTGCCATGAGAATTACCATGATGGTGTAACTTTCTTTCTGAGAAAACCAGATATTTGGTGGTTGGTGGGTAAGTTTTTCAGTGTTTCTTTTTAACATCTCATTTGCATCATAGATTGCTTGCTTATTTTCTAATTTTGCCAAAATACTCAGGTCAGATCTTCTTCTGGTATAAACTGTGAAATTAGCTGGAAAACTACAGCAAAAATAAACATAAACTCACATTATATATAACTCATCCCAAGAACAGGCAAAAGCAGCACATCTGGTAGAATCTTAAAGCTTTTTGGGTTTTTTTCAATTTCAAATACAAATGACCTTCAGTAGAATGAAATTTAATTGCAAAGGTTTTGTCTGATTTAGTAAGCCTGAAAATCTGTCTCTTCTTTAAGAAATCACTAAATTATTTTCCTGGATGGGGGAGGTGAAAAGAACTAGTCGTCAGTAGGGATATAATAATTTAAGAATACATCTCTACCAATATCCAAACGGTGGCTCTTAAATCTGCAGATGTCTGAAAAAGATTTTAAAGTCAAATAGGGTGGAAGATTAGGAGCTTTTTACTCCCAGGGAATTTCACAAGCTTGAAGAACAGCAATTGCTTTTTCTTCTACTGAAATGTGGCTATCTCTAGGGTAGAGAGAAGCAGCTGTGTAACACCACACAGTGACGCTACACGAGAACTTGACAGGAAGGGAAAAACTGCACGTGAAACCACAGTTGCATCAGGAATTTATCTAGACAAACTGTGCAGTCATTACCCATTCAGATTATTGAGACAAAGAAGGGAATTAAGCTTCCTGTACCACAGGGCCTTTAAACATTCCTGTGTGGCAAAGCTTGAATTTCAACATCTTATTTGAAGCCTGGCAACCACCACATTGTAGGGCCCTTTGCTCTGCGAGGGCTGCTGCAAATGCTGTTCTAGTGTCATAACGGCAGATACATTTTCATTGAGGAGAAATACTTGGTTACAGGCTGAGCTTGCCAGTGCAAACAAATTGGGCCGCTTCTGGATTGGGGAAGGAAAAAAACAAAGTAGAAAACAAAACATAAAAAAGCAAACAGGAAAGGCAGAAATCCAAAATCCAAATGTGAATCAAATGCTGTGCAGCCCACAGAGTCAATGGGGACCTGAACTGAGATAATAAATACATGGCTGTAGATGAATGTTAGCAGGCTTAAAAATCTGGTTCACTTGCTTCTCAAAGGTGCAGGATGAAAAATAACTGTAGTTGCTGAAAATCTAAGAGACAAATAACCAGTTTTGCCAGAAGCTTAGGAGGTGGTGATGGGAATTTTGCTGCACATAATTAAAGCATTGGTAAATGTAAAAGGCATCCAAAGAAGAATTATTGAAGCAGTTCTTGTGAGGTTTATAAACTGCTGCTATAAACAGGAGGCTGGTGATCTGTTCTTACCTTCCATAGGTTGTAAGTTGTCAGAGAGACCTGGTTTTTATAGGCAGCCTTTGCATGACTGAATTGGATGACAGGAGTATGCCACCCTGCCCCTGAACCATGGACCTCTGCAGGAGAATAAGAGGTGGCCTTCACATGAGAAATTCAAGCTTAAGTGCAGGAATTAGACCGGTTAAAAAACCTCGTATGAGTTCCACTGAAGGCCTGATCTATATCAACTAGAAAACCATCATTTGCAGCAAGGCAGGACTCAGACCTGCTTCTCTCACTCCCTGTATTTGGATCTGAGGTCTGGCTACCTGGAATACTACGGCATTCAGCCTCACCATTTCTAGCTTTGTGAGATAATTAATGCTCAGATGCCTTAATCAGACAACAGTAACCGAGGTGGAGCAAGAAGCTTACACAAACAAACCTCATCTAGAGGACAATACCCCTTACATTTTTATTCAGTTTATTTAGTCCCCAGGTTATTACTGCAGCACGATGTTCTGCATGACCACAGCAGTACCATAATGATACAGTATTGATCCTGGAGCACAGCATGATGGTAAATAAAAAGAATTCGTGATCAGAAATAATTTCAAAGAGTTATCACAGAGGACTGAGAAAAAATGCATGGCCCCTCAAGCAGGGCTTTCATTGGGCCAGCAAGAGGCAGTTACTCCAAAGGCAGTGGGACTTCTGCACCTGATGCTTTCTGCCATGTTAGAAATGGGCAGATCTTATCTACTATAAGCTACAAGATGAAAATCACTGAAAAAAATTATAACAAAGGATCGAGACTACTATAAATACTTTAGAGGCTATGTATTGAGTGTCCAGGTGCTGGGTTGGCACAGGTGACCTCTGTGGAGGGAAGCTGGGGCTGCTCTGTGCTGGACACACACAAACCCAGAAAATCCAGCAGCCCCATTACAGGACACAGCTGAGCCCCTCAGCCTAGCTGGGAGCACCAAGGGGAAACAGGTTTCCAAAAGGACCAAAGGCAGCACAGGCAGATGAAGAGGAAGCCAAGAAGGGAGAAGTAAGAGAGGGAGCCCTGGGCTGGAGGAGGAGGAGGGCAGGAGATGCTGCAGGTGTGGAGCAGAGACCACCCTGCAGCCCAGGGAGGGAAAGGCTGAGCAACGGGTGAAAGTTCCTGCAGGAGCTGTGGCTGTGGAGAGCCCAGGAGGGAGCAGGTTGTTCCTGCATCCCTGCAGCCTGGGGAAGGGCCAGTGTTGGAGCAGGGAGAGGTGTGAGGAGAGGTCGGTGATGGACTGACCCCAACCCCCATCCCTACTCCTGCACCCCTCTGGGAGAGAGGAGTCAGGAGTGCAGTGGTGAAGATGGGCAAGGTAAAAGGTGGTGGTTACAGGGTGTTTTAATATTTGTTTGTTTCTCTGTACCCAAATCTATTTTATTTGGCAATAAGCTGAATTAATTTTTCCCAAGTCTGTTTTGCCTGTGATGACAAGTCACAAGTTCTTGTATACCATTTATATGGCAAGGTTTTGGTAGTGGAGTGAACACTGCAGGAATGGGTTGTGTGAGAAGCTGCTAAAAGCTTCCTCGTGTCCAATAGAGCTAGGGCCAAGACAGACCTGCCACTGGCCAAGGCTGAGCCCATCAGCAATGATGGTAGAGCCTCTGTTATAGCATATTTAAGGGGAAAAAACGTGCTGCACAATAACTTCGAGAAATGTGTGATGTGTGTGAGAGAAACAACTCTGCAAATACCAACTGGAGAAGGTGCTCCAGGCCCCAGAGCAAATACTCCCCTGCAGCCCATGGTGAAGAACATGGTGATGCAGGCTGTCCTGTTGCAGCCCATGGAGGTTAACAATGGAACAAATATCCACCTGTAGCCCGTGTAGGATCCCATGCCAGAGCAAATGAGTGCTCATGGAGTCACTGCTTTCTTCAGAGGACTATCTCCGGTGGTTGGTGCCTGACGCTGAAGCAGAGGGAGAAAGTGAGGAGAAAGAAAGAGAAACTGGTGAACATGGTGAAGCTGACTGCAACCTCATCTCCCAACCCCACTGATGTGGAGGGTCTAGAGAAGTTGGGAGTGAAGTTGAGCCCAGAAAGAAGGAAGAGGGGGGAGGAAGGTTATTTAAGATTTCTTCTTGCTTCTCATTATCTTACTTTGATTTTGATTGTCAATAACTTCCCCATGTCAAGTCTGTTCCCCTGTGATTGTAACTGCCAAGTGATCTCCCTGTCCACATCTTGACCCCTCAACATTTTGTCGTATTTTCTCACCTGTCCAGTTGAAGAGGGGGAGTGAACGAGCAGCTTGTGGGCACCTGGTGGCCAGCCAAGACCAACCCACCATAGCGCTCTCCCCATCTTTATCTCAACCTGTGAGCTTAAGAGATCTGCTTTTTTGATAAATATAGCAGCCCTGCAAATATGATGCTAATGGGAATTTTTTTTTTATCTCTAGTTACTTCAAGACTGGCAACTTGTACTCACACAAGTAGCTGTCTCAATCAAAGCTGTAAACATTTTAAGGCTGCTTTATCCTAATCAAACTGTAGTATATTATGACTACATACTTAAAATTGTGACTCTTGCTTTTTGGAAAGTTACAGATGGATCAAGAGACCTGTCCTAATATATATCTGAGGCATTTAAAATTTTAAAGCCTCTTGCAAGGAGTTAAGAGGAACAACACAATCAGTGAACTAATGCAGTGTTGTGTCATGACCATGAGATGTGAAATGCTGCAGGTGCTCAAGAGAAAGTAAATAATGAATTATAGTTCACTAGATTTTTGATTTGTTTTTTTTTCTTTTAATACTAAGAAATTCTTTGCAAAATAAATGCCTGCATATAATTGAAAACATTGCTTCCTCTCTTGATGTACCTATAATAGAACAAAAGCTGTGTAGGGATAATTAATAAGTTGCAGTGTTTCTGAAGAATTATCTGATTAAAATCATTCCCACTTACACAATCCTTCACCTTAATTATTAGCAGAGAAGTGTATCATCAGTGAATGACAATGATGGGTCTAATGGTCGGGTATCATAAGAAAGTCATCTCTTTCCTGCTAAGATATTATGACAATCAGAAACTTATTCATAATCAGCTCACTTCCAGTCTATGTTTACACAAGAGGCAAGACAAGAGGAGGAGGCATAGACTTCATCTCTACTGTGTTTATTCATTAATACATTAATTCTATTACTGTATTATCAGCAGCAATTACTTCAAAAGCAGTTCATGTGGGTCAGTAAAAAGGTGTCAGCTAACCTCTGGCAACCAAATGAGTCTACTAGCGTGGAAGAAGGATGTCATGTATGGCAAGTTGTACTAGCATACTTCTCTCACCTTCTTCCATGGCTTTTTATAATAACTGTTTATAAAGAAACTATAAGAACTACAGCCCAATCTTAAGATCACATTGTGTGGGTCCAAAACACCTGAAACATGTAAGCCATAATACAGAGTGGGGAGATATACACTCCCCCATACTGTAAGTACCTTTGAAAATTCTGCAGATGCTTACAGCATCATTGAAGACTGTACTGAGCAAAACTGTTGCAATCGTCCCAAGGCCTACAGGCTAAGGGAGAAAAAAAAGGTGTGTATAAACATCTTTCTTCTATTACTAATGACTTGAGAAGAAAAAGTGAAAACAAGAAAGCATGTCATGTATTTTTAACTTCATTTTCATGCATTTTTACAGCAGAGAAAGGAAGAAGGACCTGTAGAGTTTTAGGATCCTCTCAATTACCTTCAGCTAGGTAAATGATGAGTAACTAGCCCAGTGTACTATATAACAAAGAATACAGGAAGACTAAGGGGAAGATTCTTCCCAATTCCCCTCCCCACTCCTCCTAACATATATAAAATCAAATGTAAAGCAAATGGTTGCCTGGATGTTATGCCCATCATCCAGAATGAGGTTCTGGGGAACAAGAGGTTGGCTGGCCTGACAGTGGTCTCCAAGAAGCCTGTGGAGCAAACTCACCTAGAAGCACATTTCCACACATGTGAATAACAAGAAAGCAACTAGGAACAGCCAACATGAGTTTAACAAGAGCAAATCACATTTGACCAGCCTAGTTGCCTTCTGTGGTGACTTGCATGGTAGACTTCGAGAGGGTGGTTGGTGTCATGTACTTTGACAAGCATAGCAAACTTGCAGTCAGTCTGGAGATGTAAAGAGGGGCTGGAAGAGCTCCATAGTGACTGGAAAATGAGGCTGTGTTGAAAAGGAACAGCTGGACCTCAAGGGTAGTGGTCACTGGTTTGAAGATATGGTGGCAGCTAGTTCCTTGCAGCATGTCTCAGGGTTCATGCTGGAGCCAATACTGAGCAACAGGATGGAGTGCGCTGTACCCACACTTGTAGAAACATGGTGAGGGTGGCGGAGGGGAAGGGGACTGGAACATAATTAACACATTGCAAATAGGGCTTCTATTCAGAAGAAAGGTTCTATCACAGAACAGTTGAGGTTGCAGGAGTCTCTCAAGGACATCTAACCACCCCCACTCTGCTCAAGCAGGGCCACCTACAACAGGTTGCCCAGGACTATGTTAAGACAGAGAACTACGGTTTGAGTTCTATGTCAGTGTCCTGCAGTTATTGTTTCTACTTTTTGTTGCTTTCTACTCCAAGAAATTTTTTTCATGTTTTTTCAGTGGCCTAACAACACCAGGAATGTCCTGCAAGAAACCTATTCTTTAAAAACAGACATCTTTAAAAAAAATTTTTTTGGAAAGAATTGATGAATTGATTTTAAAACATAACAGTAACTCTGTTTCCAATATATGTTCTCCTACAAGCCAATATGTTTTTGAGGAAATTTCTGAGGAATATTGCACCAATGACAAATTTCAGGCTTGTTTTTGCTTTTCTTACGTACAGTGCAAAATGATCTACATGTATTACCTCTTCCTTAACATAGTGTTTGAAAGTTAGTGAATTCCTTAAATGTTAAGAATCACCGAGGCATGAAGTCTTAGATTTCCATTAGCAGAAGTGCTGCATATTTTCTGTTTCCTAGTTTAAAGATTTCCTGCAGGTATTCCAAAGGAGAGCTAATCTTATTTAAACAGCTCTGGATAACTGGATAAGTACACTCGAGGCCTTTATTTTCCATCTAATAGTTATTAGTGAGGGCCAGATACTAACATTTTTAGACATTAGACTGAAATAGGAAATCTTTTCCTTCCTATTGTTCTAAGTTTTTATGCATAGAAACTAAACTGCATTTTCTCATCTTTAGACTTTCCTTCAGACAATCCCATTTAAACCTTTCCTTTAAGCAGCAACTAACATTTACAACAGAACCATAAATTCCCTCTTGCACAAGTCCTCTCAGCCAATATTCTAGTTAATCCTTAGATTTAAGATGCTTACAAGCAAACAAAAGCATGTAAACACATTTAACAGAAGGCTCTGGAAACAAACACTGAGTGTGAAAATAAAATACATAGGGTAAGAAGGTTATGTCACAGAAACATTTGAAACAGAAGTCATCAAAGACAGTCTGTCTTTCTTTTCTGCTTACAGAAGCAGAAGATAACGCTTTTCAGAAGAAAGGACAGACAGTAGGTAATAAACCTGGTTACACACACATCCTCTCACCTACCCCTTCTTATTTTGAACAGCAAATCACATCTTCCACAGGCCTTACTTTTAAAACTGTCTTCAGTGATTTTCTCCAAGTATCTATTTATTTCTAGACCCCACTGATTGCTGCTGTTTTCAAGGTATCAGCAAAGCTAGATTTGGAACACAAATGTGAGCAGGATTCACCACACTTCACCTGAGATACCTAAGTTTATATATATAAAGTTTAGCACAGACATGAATCAAGGGGGAAGAGTCAGGTGTTCCAGAAGGTGAATCACCTTATCTCAGTGCACAAGAGATGAGTTGTCCTTTAAGCTTGTTTCTCTTAGTTGGCTGCAAGGGGAGCTGAAGTAACCAATGAAGATTTTGTCATCTGAGCTATAGATATATAAATTGGAATTGAAAAATGCACTTTTTTAAAAAACAAAATTTAGAAACTCATTATCTTAGCAAGATGATACTGTTTTTCATAAAGCATAATTTGCAAGTCACCACAGTGATATACAAGATTTCTAAATGCTTCGTGCATGAAGAACAAGAGTCGCGTTATGATAGTATCAGTAAATATCAACTTACCATTGCTCTCCCTTTTTGTAAGGGCGGTTAGAAAAGCAGAACATTTATATAATATATACACATAAACAGAAAATTCATGCTTTTAAATAAAAGGTATTTTGATCATCTTAAATCTCACAGATTACTCTGTTAGCCTGCAAATCAAGAAGAAAGTGCTTTCTTGAGATAGAACTACTAGACAACAATCTTGGATCCATGACTTTTGAGTTCAGACACGATTATTAGATCATTCAATTTATTCTGCTATGTAGGAAAACCAATAAAAGCCCATTCTTCTGCATGTAGCTTGCTGCTGTGGTTAATCCCTCTCAGTTGAGCCTAATTTCTCATTTAAAGCTGCAGGGCTTTTACACTCAGCATTAGCTCTTACTTTTTTCACTACTAGATTACAGTCATTTAGTGCTTGTTATTTTCTCCCTGTACAAGCAATTAGAAACCATAATCAAGCTTTTTAAGTCTCTCACAGTAAGATGTCATCTTCTGTCCTTTGAATTATTCTTCTGAAGAGCCCTTACCAAATATATTAAATTATGTACACATGCAAATAAATATTATTCAGGAGTACACTAAGTGACTTTTCAAAGAGGTATAGATTGTGGCATTTACAAAATTAACTGCCTATGCCTTTGAAGGATATCACCAAAAATATTGAAGCTATTCTGTGAGGGATTCCAATGCCAGATTTGATAGATAAAGGTAATAATAAAAAATAAAGGCAGCTATCATAGACTATGCCTGTAACCTACGTTTGTCTTACCCCTCTGATCTAGGATGCATCACTTGAACTTATTAATATCGAGCCAGCTCCAGGGAATAATTGTTGGAATAGTTTATACCATAAAATGACATTTTAAGGATTAGTGTCTATGGCACAGCTTCCTAAGCCACTTCAGGGAAGATACCCTCTGGAATATGAAAGCTTCCACCCTCCATTCTGGTCTGAAATCTAAAATGGTTTTTAGTATTTTGTTTGCTTTTTAACAATCTATCTTGCCCACTCCCCATCCTGTTTCTTTCTGCGGCTTATGCTTATATTATTTTTTCCATTTTCATTTCTTCAAATCTGCAAGTGTAAGAAAAAGGTAAATGTGACTCATGATCACCACTGTAAAACCTACCACAGAACTTTATCACAGTTTCTTAGGCATTTATTCCACAGTTCTTTCAAGAGAAGCAACTGCCTGAGGATCACTCCCCTCCTTAATTTGCAATTCCTTAATTCTATCAGTCTTAGATGGGTTCTTTTTCCAGTGTAAAAATAACATAGTCTTCAAGTGAATAATGAAAAAAAACCCACCAACCCCCCCCAGTTTTCTTAATAATATACTGCATGAGAAAAATCATCACTGGAATATTTTAAATATCTAAGGGAATGTTCTATTCAAACCATTTTGAGTTAAAGCCTCAAGTACTGTAAAAAAGTGAAACTCAAAGGAGGTTAGTTTTCAGATGTGGATAACACTGATCATCCTTAGTTAGAAGACTTCTAACATGCATGTAAGGCTGCATTCACCATAGCTTATACTTGGTCTTCTCATTTGCTTTCAAGCCTGTAATTCATAATCCTGAAAGGCCTACTAAATTTTTCAAACAAGAAGTATTTATATGATATGAGCGTTATAAAATTATTTAGTTAGAGCCTAAAACCCATGAGCAAGTGTTTAGCAGTATATTTCTGTAGCAGTCTATTACTATGTGAAGCAAGAGCATCTTCATCCATGAACTTCTGAGCTGGTAAATGCATTATCAGAAAAGAGAATTCAACAAATACATACTTCCTTTTTTTCATACATCTTGAGAAATAGTAGTGAATTCTGTGAGACTGGGTCTGCATATTTTCTCTCAGTAGGAAATACACATAAAGCAGCCACCTTCACATTCAGAAAGCCAGACTCTTAAAAAGGATGAAGAAACAAGGCAGTTTATCAAATGAATAAAAAGTGAGCATTTAATCTTCGTGAGATATTTAGGGCATTGGGATCTTTTAAACAGTAGTTTACCGCTCAGTCTTTCCCTACAGAAGACAAACTATTGAGTTCATAGATTGCTTCCTGAGTAAGTATCTGAAGCAGTTAACTATGCTTTGCATACAAGGAAAGAAAAAAGTCGATGGACATCACTAAAAACACAACTTCCTTTTGTCTTCACAAAGGGGACAGTATTTCAATACAGGTAAAAACTTTGATTCCAAATTTCACTAAAAATATATAGATCAGATAATTTAAACTCTGCTATAAAAAATGGTTCTATGCATAAAGAACTGCATAAGCGTTTAGCTTTGCAAAAGCAGAAACTTAACTTCAAGGACTGATTTACACTTGATTTCGCTCAGGGTAATACAAATGAAACGTCGTTTAGTCAGGAATTATAGATCAGTAGCTTTCATGAAAGAGTACAAGTTATTTTGAGTACTGAATTTAAAGATTCCTGAGAAAATTTGTCATAAACCTTTATTAAATTTAAATTTATTATTTTGATTTCATAACTTCCAAGTACATCTTTGAAAAGTGAAAGTTTCCATTAAACTCATTCCCTAATTTGCTATTTTTGCAATGTTGACATTTCATACTTAAAATACCTTGTAAATGAGAAACCTAAAAAATACTACACAGCAAAGCAGCTTTATTCCTGCCCTTGGCTACAGTTTCTAAGCACTTTTAAAATCCAGGTCTGCCAGAGACGTTCTCTTGATTTGCAGTCACAGAGAAAGCCTGCCTGAAGACAAGGGTCAATGTACAGCAAGTTTATCGAAGTATGAGGCTACACAAACATTTATCATCTTAGCAATATGTGCTTTAACACTAAACGCCTTTACTAATTTCCAGTACCAAAGGGTTTTTTCTATCCATTAAGTGAATTCAGCTGTCTTGGACAAAATTGCTGAGCTTTTGCAAATAATTCTCAGCCCCTTTGTCCAATTAATCTTTTTCATAAATTTAAAGATATTCTGATTCTTGGTGTGCATTTAATTAAGCTGCAACAGTATTAAGGTTCCTTGAAATTGGTAACCCAGAAATTCTACTGTAAGCTGGGAATTCTAGTGCACAATAGTGAACCTGCACAAAAATCCAACTACAATACTAAAAGCAAAAAAGGACTGCAAAGTTCTGTATGAGAAACAAGAACTACTCGAGGACTGATTGGATTCTGTTTACCGTCCATCACTATATATTTTTAACTTTACATTTTTATCTTTAGATTTTCAGTTCCTTTGCCCAGAAAGATGAAGTTCCAACTTGAAGAGTATGCTCTACAGTATCATTTGGAAAGATCTGTGACCTCAAGGTTTGTTCTAATACAGTCATAGAATATTATATCATAGATTTATTACATATCTAAACTTGGTAACATCCCCACAACAGGATAAAAGCTATTGGAAAGGCTGTGCTGCACAATGAACAACTCATACAAAGCTGCAGGATCACATCCTGGCTCAAAGGAGTAATGTAATGTCATGTGGAACTGGTATCTCAGAACAGAGGACCAGAACTGTCCCGCAGCGTAGGTTAATTTAATAAATGACAGGCAAGACAAGAATGTGTGGTTTCTTGAAGTGAATGTCAAAATTGTTCCAATGAGACCCAGATTTCACACAAAAGTCAATCACAAGATAGGCACATATCTCCCCTTTGCAATAATAAAAGCAGAGCAAAAATGAAGTCCAGGCTTTAAAGCACAGAAACAGCCAGTCCTTAAGTTTTTAGCAAAAGAAAGCATTGTATTTGCAAGACAAACAGCTGCAGGCAACCAACTTCGGATTGACCCAAATAGCTCCCACATCAGGCCATTCAGTAATCAGACAAGATCAGAGAAAAATTCCTGGCTTTGCTAGACAGCTTTGAGAGTCAAATGTTAAAATAAGTCATGCCATCAAAATATTTTAGTATTGACATTAAGCAGCACTGTTGTTCAGAATCTAGAGTGAAAGGTTTGATACTTCACTTATTAAATAGCTCATAGCACTCCTCAGATGAGATTGTGTTGGTAATCCTGGTGTCCAGTCCAAATTACAGCAAGTCAAATTGCATTCTGCTTATCTAAATGACACCCATGATATCCACACAGAATTTTTATACTTGACTGGCAGTTAAAATTTTGAGTGCTGCTCCACACCACAGGTTCCTGCCTGTCAATATGAAGGGAATCATTATTATACATCTCTTGTGCTTATTCAAAGGCTTTTGCATTTTGCTTTTACTTATTTAAATAATTGCTATTGCTTGTTGTGGAAAACATAAATGCAGCTGTAGTACAGTGAGAGATGATGGCAAGTAAAGTCTTTCCAGATCAAGATTAACTGATAAAAATCACCTGTCAATTTTTTTTTAATCTATTAAAAATGATACTTAAGACACTTCAATCAGAGCCAAGGTTCATAAGAAGTCTTAGTTTTTCCACATCCTCATAAACTTCAAAGCTCTTCTTCAATAGTCAGTATATGGTATTAGAAGTTACACACACATGTTGAAGAAGCATTCAGTGTGAAGCTATTGATTATTATTTTAAAAATATAAGTGAGACCCAAATTACGCTTTTCTTGGGATGAATTCGAAATTCAGTGAAGAAAAATACATCTGATGGAACCGTAACCAAGGAATGGTTGTAGTTATGCAAAGAGTACTTCAGAACACAAGGATTTAAATTATCAGAATTTTATTTCTGTTACAAATTATCACAATCACAATTAATACAAAACAGAAAGCAGTGAAGAAATTTGAGTTAGATACAAGATTTATCAAGGTGTAAAAGCCTTATATTGAGGACTACTACTAGAAAACCTGTGACTGTATATAGAGATAACACTTCTATGCATCAAACACCAAGTGAAAGAGAACAAGCAGCATAGTATAATTGACAGGGATTTAGAACATCTTCATGATATAACAGTTTCAGAAGGAAATGTAAGTTGGAATATCATTTCTACCCAAGAGTCTTGTTTTGAGCAGATCTGCTTATAATTAGCTATTAAGAAAAGCTTCAGCATAAAACAACCTTTAACTTATCCATGTTGTTCATACATTGGAAAAGCTATTTCAAAAAGCATTTAAATTCTAATCATGAGACTTCATACTCTCACACTTGCTGCATAAGGCTAAAAAGAATCACTAAAGGAACATGACATTGCATTATTGCTTTGTAACAGGAACTTCGATTAAAACATTTTATTGGGCTCCAAATAAAACATTGTTGCATCACCAAACAATGAAGAGTTTAAATATACAGTTATTTTAAAAAGTATAATTTACATTTTAAGGCTTTAATACAAGAAATACAGAAGAGGGTTTTCATACTCCGTAGCCTGTCTCATTGCTGTCTAGGCACACGGCTAAGTACAATGTTCTATGCAGTCCATAATTAACATGGCAGAAGGTCCTGAAAAAGAGCAAAACATAATTTATATGTATATATCCTGAGATTAGCAACTACGAACTCTCTGAAGACTGTCAGATTATAAGCAGTGGGATCAAGCAATTATGCATATAATAAATGTATGTAGATTTATGGAAACTATTTCAGAAACTGCTATCATTGACATTCAATGCAAATGTGATAAAACGGTTCTATGAAGGCACACTAATTATACGATTAATAATAATCATTAGCATTACTTGTTTGACCAGTAACATACAGAAGTTGACCAGTATCAGAATACAACCCCCTACCAGAATGGATAAACACTCTTAGGGTGGTTTGTCACAGTAAAAGAAAAGCTACCTTCTACATTAATATATTTCTTTATTTGTTTCTTTTAATTATTCCCCCCCCCTCCAAATTATTTAACGGATTTAATTTCAAAGATTACTCCAAAGAAAAAAAAACACCCAAAATCCATAAATGCAATTGCAGAACACCATAGGAAGGGACGTTATTTCAGGAACTGTCAAGAGGAGTTTGGTACTGCAAATATGTGGTTTCTAAGAATACTTAATACCAGCTGTTTGAACAGATGTAGCTTCTTGTACACGCATGTATAGGGCATGGGAATTGATACAACTTATTTTAAGAGGCATGAAAACAGATTTTCTTAGGAGAATTAAGACCTATCCATGTAGAGTACTAAAGAAGACAATGGACTTAAAATTCATACCACTACATGGCTCAATATATGCAGGCTTTTTTCTTTGATATATCTAACTTATATCTTGCCACTCATTAAAAAAAATTGGACAAATCTTGTTAACTTTTCTGTCAAGGTGGGCCACAACTACTTAACAGGAGCACCATATCTTCACAGACTACATCTGGCACATGACCAAAGCAATCCCTACTGACCATCAGATGGGTGTGCTCCTCTTAGGAAGGGATTTTTCTTTTTATTTATTCATTGATTTGCAACAGCCAGGCACATGACATCCTACCACAAAACTGTGCACCCAAACAGCCTCCAAATGATTTGATAAGGACGCTTTCTCTCCCAAACAGAGAGCTTCAAGTGATGAGTAGCTGATAAGTGGCACAAATGCATATTGAAACATTTATCCTCCATATAAGAGGCACTAAGGACAGATGGCATAAAAAAGAGATGGATAAATACTACAGAACATAGAACTCAAGTCTGATTCACCTGTTTGTCTACTAGCTATCTCTGCTACTAGGTAGTGCAGTTTTAACCCATCAAGATTCTTATGTGGTTAATATATAATTTAGTATTTGCAAATGAAAACTTGTTATGACTTAAAGCACATAACATAAGGTTTCACAAGATGTTAACCGAAATAGAGATTTGGCCAATTCCGTTGCAAGTATTTTTAGAAGATATTTATATACTCAGTTTAGCCACAGCAGTTGGTATCAATTCTTTGCCTTTGGAGCCCCAGAAGACAGAAATCTTACCCAAGCTCTCCTACTTAAAAGGGTCTTTTGCTTTACATTTTTAAAATACTCACAAAATTGTTCTGAAGGAATTTTGTATGTTACAAGAAGTTCCTTTAGCCTGTGACAGGAGTTTTAAATTTACTGTGGTTTACAGAGGCAGTGCAACAGTTGCAGTATTTCAAAGTATAAAGCTCTCCAAGTCATGCCAACTAAAGGCACTGATATCATGAGGTTAGAAGGAAGAATTACCATTCCACAAAGAAATAAAGAATCCGTTCTGTTTACAATAATATAGATCAACTGAGAATACAGTTAAATTATTTCTTACTTTACATATTGAATTCACCAGAAGCAGTAGAGTTAGCTATTCTTTGGGTAACGTTTCTCAATGGACTTTTTCTCTCACATTTGTGCCAAAAAAAAATCAGTCTACTCATTTTGCAGAAAGGTTTTGACTTAAATCATTCTATAAAATGCTTTCTTCAGCACTGGAAAACCACTTTAGACATATATGCTGATCAGATTAGAGTTTTAAGTTCCCATTTGAACACTACTAGAATAAAACTATATTAATTTTATTTCTCCTTCCTTTATCAGTAAAACACTTAATTGGTTGAAATGTTGTCAAAGCTACCTATAGCTTTCAATAAACAAGCAGCCAGAGGAAAGTGTCAAGACCCTGGGACAATTTCACATCTTGTTTAGTGATAGTTTAAAACTGACTTCTCCATGAAAACTGAACATGGCTTATGATTTTTACTGGCCTCCAGCTCAGTACTTGGAAACATTACATATATTAAAGCCTCGTGTCTGAAAAATTAAGGACTTGATCAAAAGCTGTCTCTCTAATAATTGCACCGATGAGTAAAGATACATACCAAAGCATCAGACGAGTAAGGTTTTTATTCTTGTGGCTGTCCAAGGAGATGGGTTTCCTGCCAAAGAGAAAAAAAGATTTTTACTGAACTCCAAGGACTTTCAAATAAAAACTAAAGAAAACAATGTAAATCAAACTAATTAATATAAACAATGATAAACAGAAAGCTTCAGATAACATTTGTAATGTTTAAGTTACCAGAATTTATGGAAAAATAATATATTACAAACTATTGGTTATGAGGTTTTACAATTGTTTAATTGGGAATAGTTTGTCCAAATTTAACTAGCTAAGCTAAGGCTTTTTAGATTACTAATACAAATTGAATGTTTTAAAATGAGAATTTAGGTGTCCTTAAAAAGTCTTTCCTACATTCTAAAATGAAACTAAGTTGTAGCCTCCCTGTTTTTATTGGTTATATTAAGATAAATTAAGTGAGATTAAAATCTTATTTGATTTATTTACCTTTGCAAATGAAGACCGTTTTAAGGGTTACACATCCTCTGCCTCTGACGAAAGCGACCTCAATTAGTCAAGTCAAAGTCTTTAAAAGCTTTGTGTTTATTGCTTCCAGCACGGAGCGAGGTGGTCATTAACGTATCAAAATTCTCATAAAAATTCCCAAGTTGCACTAGTGAAAAAATGCTCAACAAGGTGAAAACTAGTCACATCTTTTTCAGAAAATTCATTAGCTATTTTTAACCATTTTTAACAAAAATAGTTTGATTTAATGTGGCACTCAAGCAGATCCATACCATTTGGATACTTTAAACAGCATTTATATCTACTGTGAGTATATGTGTGTGTATATAAATATACATTTAGATTTATACCATATTTTTAAGGAGGTTGCACAATGTTTAATATGAGCCTTTTATGCTGATCACTGTTAAATGTGTTTCTCCCTGTTTACTACTATTTATGAAGTTTTATTATAAGATAAAGCATAAAATTAATCTCACACACACTGATTTTCTTTCAAAAGTTTATTTAGTATCAAGCAAGGGTAAAACTTTGCTTAACACTACAGAACATTTCAAGACTTGAGTTACAAAATACCAACATTATTTGCATTTGTAATTTGCTTCCCTTTTTACGCATGTATGCAAAGAGAAAAACTAGCAAATGGCGGAAAATAAAAACTAAAAGCTAAATTCTTGAAAAACCTTTAAAATAAAAGGTTACGATTATGTTAAAAGAATGGACTAATATTTAGTAAACCTATTTTTTGTTTAACACTAGTTAAATCAAAAGTTATTTTGTTTGATCACCTATTTTTTCAAATACAGTCTGGAAATAACAAAGTTCCTTGTTTTACATATCTTTCTGTCCAGGTTGTTCTTTCAACAAAATGTTTTAAGTTCAGTCCATCCATTCAGACTTTTAAGCGCTTTCATTTAATAAAAAGGGATTGTTCATAGAAAAAATTACTTTGAACAGTATACAGGACTGGTGGAGATTGGGTATTTCACAACATCAGACAGTACAATCAGTATCTGGCATATGGCTGGTCTCTGTAGACTCCTTTTGTTGACCTTGCAGTAGGTGCCTTGTGCCTTGAGTTGGTCCATTCTTCTTGCCCTACAAGAAGAGAAAATACACTTAGATCCTTTACAATGTTCTCAGATGCTGTACTTATTTTCTCCTTACGTAATTGTGAATTTTATTTACTAAAACCAAGGTGTACAAAGTGAAGTCTAACATGCGAACCAAAAATATCTGGGTACAACACATCTGTATCAGCTGCTCCAAAATGCTTTTCCAGCACATTACAGGAAGTATGACAGGCTAACGGCAAAAATATTCAGGGCTCTGGCGGTCAGTTGTACCTGCTTGTTGCAAATACAAAGAAATTCCAGCTCTTGTAGCAGACCTACAAACAATTATGCTGCGATGAAATGAATGGAAAATATGAATTAAGTATAAGCAAATAAGCTACCCCCAGACATATGGTACATCAGTACCAATTTAGGTTTCATTCAAATATGCAATCCAGTATTAGGGGCAATAAGCACACACTTTCACTAAAATTCAAGAAACATGAAGGCAGATTCTAAAAAAAACTAGAAAGGCAAGCAAGATTGCATGCTTGAACTTAGACAACAAACTAAGTCTGCAAAAAACCTGTACTATATTTAACTTTCCATAATCCTATTATATCTTAGTGGTAAACAATATCAACAAAATAGCGAAGTATTAATAAATGAGATTCTGACCTACTGTGTCATACATTAACAACAAAAGAGACTATACAGGACCAAATGCAGAGTATAATGAAACAGTACTTTGGTATTCTCTAATTAAAGAAATTGAGTACTATCCCCAAGAGAAAAATCAGAAACTCCCCAAAAGCAAACAGAAAACAGTGCATGTGTTTCCACATCTGCTTTTGGTGAATTGCCGTGCCCTAAGCTATCCAGAAACTAAGGATTGAATTGAAATGACTACGTACAGTAATCTAAAACGTAGGTATCACTTTGCTTTTCTTTCTAGTCAATTAAAAAAATAACAAAGAGTCAGTCAACTATAAAAGAACCTCTGTACTTAGTTGTAAGTTAACTTCCTCATGCAGTAGATATGTGACACTAGGTGACAACAATCCCCTAAGTCAAGCATCAAATTCATCATCTCTTCAATGTCTTATCCTAGCTCCTTTATTTTTAAAAATTTAGAAGGTTGCCTGCAGAGCCAAGGTTATATTCGACACCTAGATCTTCAGAACATTTGCCTAGGTGGTAAAAGAAACATGTTTAAATTTGGTGTGAGGCTGAATTAAACTGGAACCTCAGCAAGTTCCAAAGGAATCTGATAACAGAATAACATGAGAGGCAATCTCCCATGCTTTGTTATCACACAGAAAGCAAGGCTCATGATTAGGGAAAAAAAACCCTAACATAACAGTAAAGGCAGCTGGCTAAGGGCTAAGAATTAAAGAATATCCTTGCTTTTAAGCACCACTGCAAGTAACTGTTGAAATGTTAAAAGCAGGTATAATTACAGTTTAAGGGGAACACTTGCTCCTTTTCAAGCAATTGGCCAAATCAGTAGGGAAAAAGTCACCTTGCATTTAATCAGTTTTCATTCTGTCGTTCAGGACTGACTCCTGAACCCCCCAATATTCTTCCTATATTCTCTGGATTAGCAGCTGGTCGTCTTAGAAGAGGCAGCATTCAGGTATTTTCTGGGAAACCGTTTCCTCTTGGCCAGCTCAAGGGAAATATCAGCTCACCATGCAGTTGTAGAACTTGTAGTCCAAAGCACTCTATGTTCTTTATATAATATAAGGATGATTATTAGTGTCTAACTCTGCATTTTAGAATGTACTTGAAGGATAGCTAGTTAAGAGAAAGTATAAAACTATTTATTTCTATGTGCAAAAACTTCCATGACTGTAACCCATAATCATTCTTCAAGGTATTTATAGTCTTCCTCTCAACTTGAGTAAATACACCACTTAATATTCTGAGTGGCTGTGCTTTGATAAATAGAAAACCAATTTTAAATGCAAAAGCAATGAAAAAAAATCCATATTTTCAACCTTAAATACTGCAATCCATTTTTTCCCCCATCAGTCAACTCTATCTACACTAAGCAATTTCATATATTTTTCCCCTGTCAATTTCGCACTCATGAAATATTCTTAGAAAGATCAGGCTTATAATGGTAAACAGTTTACTTTAATGATGAAATAAAATTTATGCTATATATCCACCAAGACCAATTAAAAATGCTAGGGGACAAAGGAATTTCAAGTGACCTCTTTTTTGATGAATTGACTTTCCCCTTAAGCAAAATAATTAGTTTAAGCAGACCACATGGGGCAAACTTCTCTATTAGGTGCATTTATCACAACTTGTGGTCATTTTAGTTTTCTGCTAGAATGCACTTCCAAATGGAGCTCAAGAAACACACGAAAATTTTAAGTAAAGCTTCAAAAATCACTGAAGCATGCATTATCCAGAATCATAACTCTTCAACTAGTTATCAACAATCCTCAAATGTTTGAGATTTGTGATCTGCACAGTTTCTCTGATCTCTAGCCAGAGATTTAACATTTATCCCTTAAGCAAAGGTGCTTCTTAACATGCTTCATACTTATAATCCATAACAAATTTCTTTAATTAAATCTGTCACTACCACATTTCTAGCTTATAAAAACACAATTTTTACCACTAGCACTCTTTTTTTTTTGCTTCATTTCACATTCTTTTGTCTCCATATGAGTAACCCACTGCCCTCGTGTCTATTAGCTACCTAAAGCACTTTTATAACCTTTATATAATGACTCCCTGCTTGATTTCACAAGAATGATATATGAAAATGAATACAAAGAGACCATGCAAGTCTAAAATGCACTCAATTAGGCCCCAATTCAGCTGAACTTCAGCATGTTCTTACCCTTTTCACACCACATTCAATGAGATTTGAGGGGAAAAAATAGGGGAATAGGACCTTTTTTGAGGAGCTGTTTGCAGCTGGAAGCAAGTGCTTCCCATGTCACACAACTGGCATTGAAACTTGGTACAAGGTATCTTAAGCATGTTTTACTTTTTAAAAAAAATTTCTTGGATTTTAATTTCACATGACTCAGCTAACAGACCACAGAAACCTCCTTTGGTATTTTTCTTAAAAACCACATAAGGAGCTTTGTGACAGCACACAAAGCCCTGAACAGTTGCTAACCACTGCAGAACTGAAGACTGTCTTATGGAAATTCTTCTCTGATTATTTTTTTCCAAGATTCTACTACTGTAATCACTCAATACACAAAAGCTACTCACCATAGGAGTCGTAAGTTTCTTCATTCAGTCCGTGCCCATAGTCATAGTAATCTGCTCCACTGCACAGGAGGAGGGAAGTAGGAAAAATAACAAGAAAAAAAGCAGTTACACTTTAAGAAGCAATGCTTATCATTAGGCATTCTACCTTTGAAAATAAGAAAGCATCAAGCATATAGATGTGTCCTATGTTCAGAAAGGTAAACATCTGTGACATAAGACAGCTCAGGGCCTGCTGGTTCATTAGATAAACTACATCATATTTACTTTAATTTAGGAACTTTTATCCACACCTCTGGTCCACAGTAGAAATGCAGATGTGAGATTTTTGCATTTAAAAGTATAGTTGGGAAGGCCAAAGGTCTTACAAACGTCAAAGAAAAGAACAAGGTGTGTCAGCACTGAAACAATTCATTTGTCAAATAAATGTCACTACCTACTGAACACTAGTATTTAGCCTTTGCTTCCTTGAATCCATATATAAAAATGCAATAAAGGTCAATCAACTTGCTGATCAGATAGTTATATAGATGCTACACTTATACAAGCTCCAGCATCATTTCAATAGGCAGACAAGAAACAACAGGAACTAAGGAAAAAGCAGAAACCTGCAGCTGTTCGGATTCAAAAATAAGTAATGAATACCATAATTACGGCCTAAAAATCTTCCATTTCATAATGGCATTTGTATTAATAACATTGAAGGGAAACTGAAGAACAAGCCTTATTACATACTACTCCATTATGCTTTCATATTTCATGTAAGTATAGCTACATACAGTCTTTTACATAGCTGACAAGACAAAAGTACATTAGATATGTTTATATGACATCAAAGCAAGTCTCTTCATGGTTTCTTTCCTTTTCTTTCCAACCACAGCCAGATGTAGGGCTGACTAGATTTGGAAAGTACTCTAAAAACTTACACCACCAAGCCTTTACCTTCTAAGTGAGAAGGAAACCACTAATAAATGATCAGTAGCAAGTAATTACTAATATTGACAAAATGTTTCTAATGTTAGATGGATTGCTAATCAAGTAAAAACCAGAGAGAAAAAGCAATTTATAGCCTTAAAATGAATTAGTAGGTGAAGTATTTATGTCAAATCACACATCACAATCACTTCTAAACTGACACAAGACAAAGATGATCTGTCATATTGGGGTTGTTTGTGTTTTAGTTCAGGTGTGGTTTTTGAACTAAAGAGTTATAAATCCCACAGAACTACACAGGCCAGAAATTCAGCTCTGATGCATTGAAATGTACATCTAAGAAAGACTTGATGCGTACTTGTTACTGCTGGTATAGGGCTTCCTAAACAAAATTCTCCTTTAATATTGTGTTCAGTTCTGGGCCCCTCACCACAAGAAGGATGTTGACGCTCTGGAGNACATTAGGAAAAAAAAAATCACAGAAAGGGTCACTGGGCATTGGAACAGGCTGCCCAGGGAGGTGGTTGATTCACCTTCACTGGAGGTGTTTAAGGCACAGGTGGACAAGGTGCTGAGGGGCATGGTTTAGTGATTGGTAGGAACGGTTGGACTCGATGATCTGGTGGGTCTCTTCCAACCTGGTTGTTCTATGATTCTATGAAAAATTTAACTAGAATGCACTAAGAAAACACACAAAAATGCTTCTATATACAACCTAAATGGTATCTGTAGTTTGCAGTCCATGTGATGAGGACCCCAGAGCAATAAGGGTAAAGTTTGAAGCACAAGAAATAACAATTTTGCCCTGCAGCAGCCAGTAATAAAGCAGTCTTTATTCTGACAACCAACTTGAAACTGACATTCACTAGCCTTCCACACAGTACTTGATTATTTATTTTAAGGCTGTCATCAATTTCAAAAGCCTATAGCAGCTAAAACCCTATCCCTGTATCTGCCAGTCCTGTCAGAATAACTTTCGCAGGGTTTCATTTCATAGACCTAAAATATCTAATAATCCAGAAGTGATTCATTTTACAGCATGTAAGCCACAAAACAAATAAACACCAGAAAAGAAAAAAAGTTCTACTGAAAGTATACAAGGACCTATGTTTATTAACAGATAAACTCTTCAAAATTATCTTTTGAAACTGTACAAGTTCTCACATGAAGCAGTGTTGCCTTGTGTAGTCCAATACTCTCTATTCTGACCACTTTAATTTGTGCTCTATAAGCAATGCCAATGCTCTCTCAATTCAATTGTATGTTAAACATATGAAAATCTTCAGATAAGACAACTTAGACTACAACCCAATGAAGAAAATATAAACAATTCTAAAGAGTTCTGTGTAAAACAAAACACTAAAAATTGCTTGTTTCATCTGTAACAGTCCGTATAGGCAAAGTACACAGTCAAAATGAAGGTATCTGAGGTTTCTTGGGAAGAATTACAGAAGAATCTAGTGCTGCATGTGAAGTTACAGCTTACAGGACTTTTTTTTTTAAGCAAACACCTGGCAAAAGAGAAACTGTACAAAGTAATCTGTAACATCAAATTTCTTTATAAATTGTACATTTGAGCTCAATAAGATAGTGGAGGTCAACTCTACTAAGAGGAATTAAGTAACTATTACATATTTTTTCCCCTGGACAGAAGATGTGATGTCAATTTTTGTTTAAAAAGCATCCTTGACCTAATTTTTTATATATATGTTTTCCGGTAACTCAGCTTCTGACTGAAGACTATTCAAACTACTTCCTTTTCGTCAATTTATTCTGGAAGGGAAACACTTTTCTTACTATTCTTTTCACTGCCTCTTGTAGAAAGGAGAACAAAACCACAAAAAAAATTCTTTATCTCTTCTGCCTCTTGTTCACAATAAGGAAAACACATACCATGAATCCCTTTCTTTCTAACCCGGTAAGACTAAACTTGGAGTCTGTGGTGAGTTCATGTTTTCAAATGTGAAATGTTTTCTTGAGAGAGTTTTCTTCAATTTCCTTATTTTTTCTTACTTCTCTAATTGGCTCTAGGCAGCTTCTTCCTGTCATCAGATGGGGGCAACACCCAAAAATTCTACAGTGTCTACTTTGTCCATAGATAATATTACATGCCAAAGTGAGGCAGGTTTTCAAGTCTTCCTAACCATCCAGTAAACAGAGCAACTGCAATCAATGCTGGTGTATCAGCTGTGAATCAGGTCATTGTACAAATAGAGCTCTTACTTATAACAACTCTTATTTAAGTTCTTTTGTATTCTCATTCCAGCACATCTTCAGGCTGACAAAGAAGCAAAGATGGCAAAGAACAAAATGCTCTGATTTTCCACTCAAACATAAAAACCTGGAACCACCCAATGGTATGGAAGGATTAGCAAACAACAAGAAACCTAAGAAGTATGTCAGTTCTGATTGCTGAGGGCTAGGCATTAATCCAACAATGCTTAGAGGAAGTGTGAAGTGAGGCTTAAGTAGTTTAAACAAGGCCAGGGAGGAAGTGCCTGTTTTCTCTGTTCAAGAAACAGCGAGACAGAGAAGACTAATCTCAGATTTTAGCACTGCAGCATTGATGAAGTAAAGCCTTAGAAGACCTTCTTTATCTAGTAAAACAAAGGACTTGGAAGCTTCCTACCATTTTTCTAGAACTGCTGTGCTGTAAGAAGTGTCAAAACACTTTAATTTAGAGGCGTTCAACATAATACTTCAAAGGTCTTATGGAATATGATCTGAATTTCTCAGACTTTTGCTGCTAAGGTGATTGTTTCTGAAAATAACTTGATGAGCCATAATAGAAGAAATGGCATTATGCCATTTCTGTGTTTGAAACAAAAGTAGTATGGTAGGGAGACTGATTACTAAAAGGAAAGAGCCCACCTGAACGAAACTTCTAGTTTAATAGAAAAGCCCAAACTGAAGCATTGATGAACCTGGTTACTGGGTTTGATTACCACGTGAATAGAAATTTTGTTCCTCTTTGGTGATGCAAAATGGCTTTTGAAACCAGCTCAGTTTCTTATAGGCTTACTATGAAAAAAGGCAAAACCCACCCCAACAGCCCTGCTTTTTCTTTTGCACTTAAGTATCATAAATAGCTTTGTGGCCGATACCTTTAGACAGAAGCCAGGACCGTTACGGAAAGTGACCAAAAGAGCTTCCAAACAAGTAGTATCTTTTTGCACTAAAAGTAGCTCCACAAGCATCACCTTTGTGCTTCTACACTGAGGTCACACAGTAGTAGCAAAGTAGAAAGAATCTCTCTAGCAAGAGTCTTTATGATAGACCTTGACTTACATGATCACATCCAGACAGAACTCTTCCACAAGGACAAGCCTCTAATGCTTTCACCATATCTTTACGCTCAGCGGCTTCATAGACCAAAAAAAAAAAAATTATAAACAGCAAGCAGGAAGAAGAATGTCCCAATTGCTTGTCATGACACAATGACTGCACAGGTCCAGAGAAAGGCCATGAAGAAAATCAGAGGTGCTCTGTCTCTCTGTCATGAGGACAGGCTAAGAGAGGTGGAGTTGTTCAGCCTCCGGGAAGGCTTTGTAGTGGTCTTCTAGTACCTGAAGGGGGCCTACAAGAAAGCTGAGGCAGGACTTTTTACAATGGTATGTGGAGACAGGACAAGGGGGAAAGACTTTAAANAACACATACCATGAATCCCTTTCTTTCTAACCCGGTAAGACTAAACTTGGAGTCTGCTTTGAGTTCATGTTTTCAAATGTGAAATGTTTTCTTGAGAGAGTTTTCTTCAATTTCCTTATTTTTTCTTACTTCTCTAATTGGCTCTAGGCAGCTTCTTCCTGTCATCAGATGGGGGCAACACCCAAAAATTCTACAGTGTCTACTTTGTCCATAGATAATATTACATGCCAAAGTGAGGCAGGTTTTCAAGTCTTCCTAACCATCCAGTAAACAGAGCAACTGCAATCAATGCTGGTGTATCAGCTGTGAATCAGGTCATTGTACAAATAGAGCTCTTACTTATAACAACTCTTATTTAAGTTCTTTTGTATTCTCATTCCAGCACATCTTCAGGCTGACAAAGAAGCAAAGATGGCAAAGAACAAAATGCTCTGATTTTCCACTCAAACATAAAAACCTGGAACCACCCAATGGTATGGAAGGATTAGCAAACAACAAGAAACCTAAGAAGTATGTCAGTTCTGATTGCTGAGGGCTAGGCATTAATCCAACAATGCTTAGAGGAAGTGTGAAGTGAGGCTTAAGTAGTTTAAACAAGGCCAGGGAGGAAGTGCCTGTTTTCTCTGTTCAAGAAACAGCAAGACAGAGAAGACTAATCTCAGATTTTAGCACTGCAGCATTGATGAAGTAAAGCCTTAGAAGACCTTCTTTATCTAGTAAAACAAAGGACTTGGAAGCTTCCTACCATTTTTCTAGAACTGCTGTGCTGTAAGAAGTGTCAAAACACTTTAATTTAGAGGCGTTCAACATAATACTTCAAAGGTCTTATGGAATATGATCTGAATTTCTCAGACTTTTGCTGCTAAGGTGATTGTTTCTGAAAATAACTTGATGAGCCATAATAGAAGAAATGGCATTATGCCATTTCTGTGTTTGAAACAAAAGTAGTATGGTAGGGAGACTGATTACTAAAAGGAAAGAGCCCACCTGAACGAAACTTCTAGTTTAATAGAAAAGCCCAAACTGAAGCATTGATGAACCTGGTTACTGGGTTTGATTACCACGTGAATAGAAATTTTGTTCCTCTTTGGTGATGCAAAATGGCTTTTGAAACCAGCTCAGTTTCTTATAGGCTTACTATGAAAAAAGGCAAAACCCACCCCAACAGCCCTGCTTTTTCTTTTGCACTTAAGTATCATAAATAGCTTTGTGGCCGATAACTTTAGACAGAAGCCAGGACCATTACAGAAAGTGACCAAAAGAGCTTCCAAACAAGTAGTATCTTTTTGCACTAAAAGTAGCTCCACAAGCATCACCTTTGTGCTTCTACACTGAGGTCACACAGTAGTAGCAAAGTAGAAAGAATCTCTCTAGCAAGAGTCTTTATGATAGACCTTGACTTACATGATCACATCCAGACAGAACTCTTCCACAAGGACAAGCCTCTAATGCTTTCACCATATCTTTACGCTCAGCGGCTTCATAAAAAAAAAAAAAAAAAATTATAAACAGCAAGCAGGAAGAAGAATGTCCCAATTGCTTGTCATGACACAATGACTGCACAGGTCCAGAGAAAGGCCATGAAGAAAATCAGAGGTGCTCTGTCTCTCTGTCATGAGGACAGGCTAAGAGAGGTGGAGTTGTTCAGCCTCCGGGAAGGCTTTGTAGTGGTCTTCTAGTACCTGAAGGGGGCCTACAAGAAAGCTGAGGCAGGACTTTTTACAATGGTATGTGGAGACAGGACAAGGGGGAAAGACTTTAAAAATAGGAAGGGGAAAGATTTAGACTAGACAGTACGAAGAAAGTCTTCACGATGAGGATGGTGAGACACTGGAACAGGTTGCCCAGGGAATTTGTGTATACTTCCTCCCTGAAAGTGTTCAAGGCCAGGCTGGATGATGGTGCCTTGAGCAGTGGCCCCACCCATGGCAGGTGGGGTGGAGCTAGATGATCTTTAAGGTCCCTTCCAAACCAAACCATGCAATAATTCTATAATTCCATAATTGTCTTCAATATCGAGTTGAGTAACTGTTAATGCTTCTATGTATCATTGGAAGTCATAGTCTGTAAATCAGCTAATACCAGGATAGCATAGAACCAGTATATCAAGAGGAGATCCACATCTTTTCTTGCATGTTGCAGATGGATTTGTATTTAATGCCCAGTTCTGACACTTCTTAGCATAAGTTCCTTTGCTAGATACGCATTCCTGCACCTCAGATTACGTCTGTAAAATAGATAATGATCTCAAAAACTGAGATCTGTATGTGAAAGCTTTATAAAGTACAGGAAAATGATGCAATCATTCTTCAGTTATACCCCATTTAACTCTCACATGGATAATACAATTAGCAAATCTATTACTTATAATCATAAAAGATGACCAGTGTCCCCTCAAGGATTCCCTTAACTATCACTTTTTAGAAATTACTTTTTATGGCATTAATTCCAATAAATTTCACTTCCGTAATACTGTGAAGTGTCCTCAGAAGCATCTTTATTCTGGTGCTACCTACTAGGCACAGAAATACATCTATCTACACATTTCCATCAGAACTCTACATACATTGTGAGACTCTCCCTTCCTGATTACTGTATTCTGCTCTGGAATCCTCAGCAGAGGAAAGCAATGGATATGTTGGAGCAGATGCAGAAGGCGGCTATGAAGATGATCAGAAGGCTGGAGCACCTTTCCTATGAGGGTAGGCTGAGGCAATTGGGGTTGTTCAGCCTGGAGAAGAGAAGGCTCCAGGGAGACCTTATTTTAGACTTTAGTAGCTAAAGAGAGCCTTTAAGGAACCTGAAGAGGGACTTTTTACAAGGGTATGAACTGATAGAAAAAGGGGTAATGGCTTTAAAATGAAATAAGGAAGAAGTAGATTAGCTAAAACGAAAAAAATAAATCTATTACTATGAATGGCAAGGCACTGAAACAGGTTGTCCAGTCCCTGGAAGTGTTCAAGGCCAGGGTGTATGGGACTTTGAGCAGCCTGATCAAGTGGAAGATGCCCCTGTCCAGTCCATGGCATGGGGGCTGGAAATCTTTGAAGCCCATCCCATCCCAAACCATTCTATGATGTTACATGTCACTTAATGGAGTACAAGACAGCACTGCCTCTTATACATCATCCACAAAAACTGCAGACAGTATGTCACCATTCTGTCATTAGAAATACTAATTAGTGAGAAAGGTATCCTACCTTCTTGTCTTTCTAATTTATTGAAGGATTAGTACAAGTTTTATCAGTTTCCTATAAATTTGATACCTTTACTCACTTGAAAATATAGAGTATTTGACTAAAAACACCATTCCATCACAGATTTGTGAGACTATAATTCAAAAATAATAAAAGAAATCATCTACCAATCTGTTTTAAGAGATTATATTTAACTCTTAACTTTACAGGGCTGCATAACCACAGGCATTGAACTGACGTTAAAAACAATGTACTACCATGCTTGAGATGTTTCTGGTGCTTCTTTAATAGCCCTTACATAGGCAAGGTTCAAACCTTGACTCTCTAGGTACAATAAGGCACACTGCTCGCACCACTTTCGTAATAAAGGTAACTCAGACTTAACTGCTAAGACTTGTTTGTTGGACTTCTACTACTCTACTACTGGACTCTACTACTTTTTATCAACATATATGCTCCAAGCACATTGCACCTGACAATTACATCGCAATAAATCTTAAACTCTGATGATTTCTAAACTGTTTTTCATCATCTGTCAACTGAACGAAGCCAACACTGTGTTTAAGAGTACAATTTAGAACCCCCAGCACTTCTTCTAAAATAAAAGTACAAGCAGGAGAAACTTATAAATAAGCCAAATTTCAAGTTTCTCTGCAACTACCTCTCTTTTCTGAAGTTGCCCAATTAAATAGGTTCTTAGTCAAAGGAAAGAGGCAAGATACACCTTCCTTTGAAAGTAAACCAAATACTAAAGGGAATTCTAGGACAAAAGCTGAAATCTTCAGTTACTGGTGGTAAACATAAAAAGTTGACTATGTACCAGCAAAACAGCGTCACGTTTTCATCTACAAAAATGCGTTCTGTAACAGAAATGTTGTGAACCAATGAAGCCTGATTTCTTATGCCTCTCACATTAAGCTAATAGACACTGGCCTCCAAGAAACTCATTTTCCTGTGACATTCCTTCTCCAACACTGGGGAAAATAAATCTTCCCCACATATGTTCTTCTCTGTCCGTATCTTGAATAGTGTGTGCAGTTTTGTGTGCCACAGTATAAGGAGAATATCAAGCTACTGAAGAGTGTCCAGAAGAGGTCACAAAGCTGGTGAAGGCTTTAGAGAGTGAAAGCTGTATGAGGAGTTCAGGTCACCTGGTCAGCCTAGAGAACAAGAGACGGAGGGGAGACTACAAGGGAAGGGGGAGGAGCAGGCACTGATCTCTCCTCTCTGGTGACCAATGACAGAACCCAAGGGAATGGCAAGAAGTTGGGCCAGGCGAGGTTTAGGCTGAATATTAACAAAGGTTCTTCATACAGAGGGGAGTGGAGCATTGGAACAGGCTCCCTGGGGAAGTGGTAGCAGCACCAAGCCTGACAATACTCAAGAAGCATTTGGACAACACTGTCAGACACTGCGTGAATATTGGGGGTTGTCCTATGCAGGGACAGGAGTTGGACTTAATGAACCCTGTGGGTCCCTTCCAACTCAGGTCATTCTATGGTTCTATGACTTTGATGTCATTTCTTTGTTCATAGAGAGACTATGTAGTCTTGCTTTCTTATTGTAGTATCTCAATGAAACCACTTGAGAGTTTACTATATATTTGAAAGGTTATTTCTAAATAAGCACTAGCTTCAATTTGTACGACCTGGAAGCCTGATTATCCAAGTCCTGTCTGCAAATACATTTAGCAGCATCCTGCTGAGGCTGAGCAACTGGATATACTCCTTCCTCTTTGTTACCTCCACCATACAAGCTTCAAGTACCTTTTTTTATTGAAAACATACCGCAAGTAAATTGAAGTCCTTATATAATTAATATATACTTAAACTATGACTAATTCCTAAAGTTACCATTAGTAACTACAATATAGCATTTACTATTTAAAAAAAATACACCATTAATGACTAACTTACAATTAAGGACTTAGAAGATCTTATTTAATAACTATCCATTTTTCCACCTGTGTAATCAGTCTAGAAAAAAATCCTAAATGCTACCAAATACCCATCCTCTTATAAGGATATTGCAGTAATTCAAGCAGCTATTTAAGATGCCATACAAATTACCTAAGTAAACCAAACCATTCACAAAAATAATCTAATTTATGAACTAATTTTTTTGACTCTTGAAATATTTAAAATTCCATGTATGTTTTGTATTGCTATAGCACCCCTAGGTTTTTTCCAACAGATCTCTAAACCTATTACTAAATGCATTTTCATTGTTTTCTAAACATTGAGTCATAGTCATAGTTCAATAACAAAGCCATGAAGAAAACTAATATTATTTCTTCTATCTAAAAAGCTTTTTACTAAGTATAATTAGTACAAATTAAAAATAAACCTAAACATCTCTGAAATAATTTGGTAATGTCACTAATCCCAACAAGACAAGGATTCTAAACATCCTTTCAATTTTATGAGTACAGTGTACAATATTTGTGGCAAGAAGTTCTCATCACTACACTTTAACTGCCTTAGTCTTATTCCTGTTCACTGAGGCTTCAGACTAGATTTCAGTAAAAACATTTTCCTTTAAAAAAAATCAAGCATGTATGCCAGACTCACAAATAAAACTATCTGCTGTTGAGGTGCTTCTGAATATTTCATCCTGTCACATTTTATATTTTAGCAGGTAAAAAAAGGAAAGAAATCTAAATCTGAAGAACTAGATCTGAAAAACTGCAAAAACCCCTCTTCCAATAATACAAGCATAAAAATTCAGCAGAAAACCACATGACAGGGATTTTCACTTAAAAGATACAGCAGTTTGTTTATAATGCTTTTGAGGCTTTATTTGTGCAGAATTATAACCTCTAATAATCCCATACATACCAGGTGTTCATAAGCAACAGAAATTGCAAAATGCTGGCCATTTGCACTATACCAAGAAATCAAACGACTGTGGATTGAATTGATTTATAACTCACAGCGTGAAATAGAGACAGCTACTAGCATTAAAATCCAGAGAATTACATCTTGAAAAGCTACAGTAACAGACACTGTTTTGCAAATAATGCATATTTATACAGCCTGGAAACGCATGACTGCTGACAAACTTAATGTAAATTTAAAACATGAGCATCACAAAATGTTAGCAACTAACTTTCAAATAGCAACAGCAACACCTCCATAAGCCAATTTCAGATCCATACACTTGGCTCTTTATGAAAATCCTACTTTTATAAACAGCAATGTTATCATCCTTTTGTATGACTAGTAAGCCCACATTCAGAATACACCTGAAAATTGGGAAAACAGGTAGGTTTTTCCAAGAATACCAGGAATCAGCTTCCTTCAAAACCAGGGTCTATGGAGTGGCAGAAAATGAGGGATATAGAGATTTGAAGGATTTCACTGAAACAATTTGTGTAATTTACACATCAGTTGAACAATGCCTACTGTTGGATTTCAAGGTGGTTATATTTTTAGTCCTCTTTTCAACCTGATATACAGTTACTTAGTTCTTAAGTAACTAACACAAGCTATGAAAAAAAACTCCTCCAATCTTTCAGACCCAGAGGGTCTTTGTGCATAGAATTTCTCACTTCAAAGAAGTTGGCTTGAATCAGTCACTGCAAAAACAACTAAGGCCTCACCACATGGCACTTATAACTGAGTTTTAAGCATGCTTAGGAATTACTACATGTACTGCTCTTTTTATATTTGTAGAGAAGAGATGATTTAAAGTAAACTTGCAGATGCAGTTCCCGACACATCAACTAAGAGAGTGAACATGACAACTGAACAAACATAGGAGTTACTAAAGAGAAAATGCCAGTTCCCTCAATTCAGATTAGCTTGACTGGATGGCCCCAAGGTTTACAGGGCACTTACATGTATTTTAATGTATCACATTTTGGCGTAATTGGACATGGCAATAATTATCCTTAGATATACAAGAAAAGCAACCGGAAAACAATATTTAAGCTAATGAAATAATGATTGTTACCAAGAAAAAAATTAGAGCATAAGTGCAGAAACTAGGAAACATTGCTGGTATAGTCTACAGTTTTCTAGAATTATCTTAAGACCTAACATTTACCCTCCTATATCAGTATTTAGTTTCTCCTGCAATGTAGTCAAGTTGAGATCACAAAGACTGAACATCTAAGCCAGCTTTTACATCATAAACACTAATTAAACACAAAATTACTACATTACTATACAAATGACTTATTTTTGCCTCCCAGACACATGCAGATAGTTCTACAAGCTATTCCTTTAATAGTTTAGACTGCTGATTATCTGTTGTAGGTATAAAACCTATAAGGTAGATAAAAGATGCTTTTTCTTTTTCTCAGTTCTAAACACTAACAGACAAGCCTAAACAAGTTATTTGAAACTTCTGGGTGCCATGAAGCAGACAGATGGGGTTCTCTGCTTTTTATTCATTGAACAACAGAACAGTTTGGGTTGGAAGGAATCTTAAAGATCCAATGGCCCTGCACTGAGCAGAGACATCTTCAACCTGATCAGGTTGCTCAGAGCCCCTGTCCAACTTGACCTTGAACGTTTCCAGTTACTGTAGTAACCATGTTAGTCATTCTCTCCCGACAGTAAACTTAATAGCACACAGTAAACCTTTAATTCTGTTGGAGTGTTGTCAAACCCGGCCCCTTTCTCAGGAACCTTGATACAATCTGAATTTCGGTAACAAACCTCGTTCTCTGGCATGTTAACTCTCTGCAGCATCTGTCACTGCTATGAATGGTTGATCATAAGTACCTCTGTAGTCATCTCAATGCTATTAAGCAGATGGCAGCGCTAAATCCGAATGATGTAGTACATCTCCCTGGTGGACTTTGTTTCCATACACTACCATTATTCTACAACTCCTGAGTGATAAATCTTATGTATTCTAGAGAACATTAAACAGCAAACTGACAGCACCAATTGATTTATTAGCATCCATTTCCCTTTGCCCTATTATTGTCTTCACAAACACTTGTGCACATCATGTATGGAGCCACTGAGGGACAAAAAGCACTTTTGCTCAATTTGAAACATATTTCAGAGATGTGAAATAAATATAATTTTTATTTATGCTGAAAACATCTAAGCCAATCTACAAATTTAAATGATGACCAAACTAAATGCTCCAGCTTCCCTCACAGTACTCTGAATGTTCACAATAAGATTCATCAAGCATTAACATCAGGCCACTAAAATGCTCAGTACTTTCTGCAATAAATCCAAGTAAAGGATTAGCGTTGTAGATAGATTTGGGCAATTCATTTAAGAGTCAGCTAGGCTCTGTGCGCACTGGTGAGGGGGGCTGACAAATCTACAAAGATCCAACATCAGAAAAATACCAGCACCAGTACGAGCATGATGGTTCACACTCCTAAATCCCATTCAAAGGCTTTTTAGCATACAGCTGCACACGTTAATTTACTACATAGGTTTATAGAACAATGTTTATGAAATAATTACTATCTGCATAATGTGAAATCTGCCCTGCATGACAGTAACAGACTAGCCTTGCTGCTCTCCTTGGTTTATGGTTGAAACACAGGGCCTTGCTATCACAGCTTTTGACAGAGTTCCTTATGCCCTACCAAGATAAAACTACCTCAGCTGCTTTAAGTATTTACTAGTATTTCATTTTGAGGAAATAGCGAATTATTTTGTTAAAACAATTTGATCACTCCTTTTTATAGCAGTACTGAATAGCCTAGTTGATTAACCATCCCAATTTATCCCGGTAAAAAAAAAAATCTAACAATCGTCTACAAAAACCAAATTTACTCGCATCATCTCTTCAAAAATCATTTACCTAGTCAAGCTCAGTACAGTTCCAAGAGATATTGTTTGAGTCTAACCATAAAAATTAATTATGTTAAAAGACATTCTGAAGCACTACTGAGACTTTGTTGCACAAACAATTGTGAAAACATTTTTAAGGAAATCTGGCTTTTATAGGATTACAGGGAATTAAGATGGACAACAACTTGGAGAATATTGATGCTTCTTTCTCTATTACTGTTGTGAGAGCTTTTAACTAAAGCGTCAGATTGTCAAGCACAATCAAGAGTATGGTCTCACACAATGTCAAATAAAATGTCATTAAACATTTAAACACACATGATCTGGCAGAAGCAAGCAGTCAGGTTACACGAGAAACATGTTGCTCAAAGAGGTGGCAGCAGCCCCATCTCTGGAAACACCCAAGGTCAGGCTGGACTGGGCTCCAAGTAACCTGATCTAGTTGAAGATGTCCCAGGTGGGTTCGATTATATGACCTTTAGAGGTCCCTTATAACCCAAATCTTTTTGTGATTCCATTGTATGCAGAGGCATGCAAATTCTCAGCTACCTTAATGCACACAGAAATACACAGTATTTTATTCTTTATATCTGAACATGTCACCCATCCTAGTCTCCCAGATTTAGCCATTTCTGGGAAATACACTAGAAACAAAGTTTAATCAAAGGAAGAATCACGCTGTGGTGTACTCAATGGTCAAATTCGGGGAATTCCCATCTTGAACAGAGAAATCAAAAATAAACTAAAGATAAAACAAGTATTTCAACTGTCTCCACTGTATCACATATGTAGACTGTACACAATGCAAGAACGTGAACATTAGCCAAGTTTGATGCAGTGCAGGAAAAGGGTTCATTTACTGAAAAATCTACCACAAAGTACTCAAGGAGCTTACCCATCTTTTCAGCTTACTAGCCATTTCAAATTTCCTCTTTATACAAAGAATCATTAATATTGGTTTCCTTAGAATATGATAAGTATCTCTTACTGGCTACAAAATGACATCTTGCAACATGGGCTACTATTTGACATTCGGATTAAATATAGCAATGCTGTTCTAGGTAGCTCAGATGGCTGCTTATAGTTATTACTTTCTGCCTGCCAATACAGCTCTAAAAATTTTCGCCAAGTCAGAAAATGAGTGATACCCTGTGAGAAACATGGAAGTGAATCATTTCTTGTTTCCTTTTACCACAGAACATTTCAAATTGGGGCAGGAGGGTGTGAAGTAATCACCCAGAAGATGATGAATTCAACAAAATTTAATGTATGTATCATGAAACTACAGGAAAAGTAAGAAGAGCAATAATTCTACAAATCTCCTTCCATTCGGTGTTAAGTATGTGTACATATATTAAAGAGTACTATAACTATTCTGATGTATTAGTCCTTTACTAAAGCAAGTTCATTTCTTGGGAGATTTGCTTTCTGCTAACTTTTATTTCAAAAGAGGAAAATCTTTGTAAGGGCATTCTTTATACGGAAAAAATATCAAAACCAAGTAATGTTTAGTTTTGGCTCAGGCAAATTACTTTGTAATGAAGTCCAAATGTTTGCGTGCAGTAAGCCCATCTACCAACACTAGAAGCAGCAAACCAGAACAGAATTACCAACATAAAAGTTGAGGACTATTTTGGTAATTTTCTTCTTTGGGGGAAAAAAAAATCTATTACCAGCAGCTGTTCTCTAAATGTAATGTACTACAGAGCTTCATATTTAGAAGGTGCTAGACTGCTAGTTTCTTAAGTCATTTTTTATCAGCTTTCAGTGGCTTAAAGAGACTCTGTAGGGAGCCAAGTTTCAGACACAAAGGTATTTCTATTCTGTTAGTTCTCAACAATGACACTCAAACTTTCCAATAAGCTTTTTCATGTTTCTGGGCACAGGGAAATATCCACTTACAGAACAAATTTTAAGCCAGGTGTGTCAACACTACCACAAATCACATGTGGGGTGCAAATAGTTGTGTTTGCAACTTCGTTGTGAACAGTTCTGTACTATTTTGGATAAGAGAACTCCAAAAGAGGTATTAAATATTTAGTAGAAGGTAAAAAATCCAACCACAATGTCCACCTGTTATCCTCCTTTCCTACCATGATCTTCCCAGAGGACATGGTTCAAAGCTCTAGTAACCCCAAATAACCAAAGCAGTAATGCAGAACTAGAGTATTTATTTTATTGTACTTTTTCTTCAATATAGTTTCAATCATTTGACATTTATTGCCACAGAAGTTCCAAGAAATTTGCAATGACACTGCAAAATCTACTAATAATTCAACTATGAAACCTTGGTCTAAAAGAAAAAGTAAGAATAAATCCTCTGCTAGAATGAAAGCAAAATGAAAAATCCTGAGAAGAGAAAGCTCCAGGGAGACATTCTAGCAGCCTTCCAGTACCTGAAGAGGGCCTACAGAAAAGCTGGGGAGGGGCTGTATTAGGGAGTGCAGGGATAGGATGAGAGGTAATGGTTTTAGGCTGAAAGAAGGTAGATTTAGATTAGATTTGGGGAAGCATTTTTCTTCTGTGGGGTTGGTGAACCTGGTGGAACAGGTTCTTCAGAAAAGTTGTGGATGCCACTCCTGTAGGTGTTCAAGGCCACCCATGCCAGCAGGTATGAAACCAGATTATCTTTAAGGTCTCTTCCAACCCAAAGCATTTTACTCTAGGTTTTCCTTAATTACCTGAACTTTTGAAAATGTTATGGCTTATGATTTGGCATTACTAAAACTGTTTGAAGTTCACATTTCTTTCAATTTTCAACCACTTGGTTACCTGACTTTTATGCAATACTAGAGAGAAAACACTGGAGCGTTATTTCTAATAAGCCTCTTACAGTATTTTTGCTGTTTAAGATATCAAAAAACTTTAAGTAAAACTAACTTTCCAACTGGAATATCTCAAAGGTAGGTATGGCAGATGTGGAGACTTACCTTTGTGCTTGAGTGTTATAGCTGTTATCATAGGAATCATAGCTTTGTTCATCATAAGCAGTTCCATAACCATCATCGTACTCCTGAAATGATATGAATGAAAGGTAATATTAACTCTAAGCATACCGCAGAAAAGTAGTACTTTAGTTCTAAATATGAAAAAAAATTAACTCCTGAAATGCATTTATGACATACGGACACCACAAAATGGCAAAATCTTAATGACATTAGCAACTATTCCCATTTAGGAGGCCACATACAAAACTATAATTATTTTATGGTATATTGAACTATTGCCTTAAAGTTTTCTTTAGTGAACATGGTCTTGTACAGTACAAATGCTCCATATACTTGACTTTGAGATGAGTGAACTACTGATGTCCAAGAAAGCTCTGGGAAGCATCTCAGGAATTGAAACATTCAAATAAGTATTATGCAATGACTTCAGTAGCTAACATTTCGGGACAATAAATTCAATATTCTGGGTAGACTAGAGATAGGGAATAAATTCCTTAGAGATAGGACTAGCAAGAACGTGTTTTTACTTCTTCAAATATCCTCTGTATACTCTTAAACTTCTTGTAGTTTAGCAACCATTAAGAAAATAAATGCAAGGATTTCTTACTTCTCTTACATCCTTTATAGCATATACTATTTAAGTATACACTCTAGTAACACTCTTCCCAAAATAGCACTGGATTTAAATACCAACTTGAACAAACCATTAAGTCCAGCAACAAGCCACAAAAAATGAGATGAAAACAAGTGAAAATGATGCTGTGTTGTCCCAGAGAAGGATGAACTACAGAAACCCAAAAAGCCCATCACCAATTTATTGCTTAATTCAACAGTAAAGCTCACTGATCTTAACACATGAAAAGCAGAAACAGCGCTTCTTCCTTTTTACCAATTCCTAGGGAATTCTAATATCCAAATGCTATATGAATATAACAAAGACTTCAATGGATGTTTAAGGGTATCTTGTTCAGTTTTGGCCAATGAGAATGACCTAATAAGAAGATGCTTTGATGATATAAGGACCCTACCATGAAAAATTTGGCATCATCTTTATATTTAGTGTTTTCTGACTGTGTATCAAACCCTGTCAATGCAAAAGTGAAGTCTCATGGAAGAGCCATCTTTTTTTCCAAAAAAAGGAAGCTTTAAGAGTCTTTCAAGGATGACAGAAAACAAAACTGAATAGCAGTATGAATTATGTAGGAATGACAAATGACAGAATATCCAACCCTAGTCGAAAAACATCTCCAATGACTAGCAGCTTTCTTGACATTATAAGGAAAGTTTTCTAAAGCAGACGCCACTCACATCCTCAAAAGTCAGGAAACCAAATTTGGTAGGAGAGTTTTTAGCATTTTAAGTTATCCGATATTGTTTATATGAAAAACCAGACAATCTGCACATCAAGATTGCTTCACCAACACTAGATCAGTGAACAAGATTGTTTCTCAGAAGTAATTAGTACAAGAGCGTATGTAACTAACTGCGGGCACAAATGATTGACAGCCTATTCATAGGTCTGGAAGAAGTGAGGATGCTTCCATTTGTCTGTTGAGATGACTATTTATCCATGGATAAATAGCCCGACTTGAAGAGGAAGTGCATTGTTTTCTTTTTGAGTAATTCACCATCCTGAAACTAAAAATTAAAAGAGTCTTTGCATTTTCTTTGCTCATTCAACATGGATTTTCCCTGATAAGCCACACTAACCCCATAAAACCATTGCCTCCTGGCAGCTATTATGAACAAACACTTGATTACTTATTGATGCAATACACAGACATCTGTTAACAATAGAGACACTGATCAACAGCAGAAGCTGTCTGAACCATGTTATTTGGTCTGTTCCAGAACATTTACATGACATTTGGTCTCTGCACATGGAGTCTCTTAACTGTGAATCAGCCATCCTAGGAGGGGCTCCAAGACTTGAGATCATGTTCACCCAGCAGTAACAACAAATGAACACAGAATAACAGAATTAACCTCTTAACATGTTAGGAAAGTTTTGCCACTAAGGAATCACTAAAGAATTTTTAAGCAATCAGTCCTGCTCTTTACATTTGTTACCTATTTCACAAAAAAATTTATTGTGAAAGAAAGGTGAAAACTGACTACTCAGTTTATGGTATTTCTATGACTTCCTGAAGACAATGGAATTAGGTAAATTGAAAATAAGACTACCCCTCTTCCAGCAGAAAAAATGGGAAAAAGTTGGGGAGATGCATTACACATGAAATTTAGGTGTTCCTCGCATTGACGTTTCTCAGAATTTTTGCCCAGAACTCACTAATATTCACCATTTCATGTAAATGTACTACTACAGAAAGTCATCCTGTGATACTGTATTGTTGGATGTGGCTCATAGGATTTTAATAGAAAGATATTTAGTTTGTACCTTATACGTGGGACTCTAGTCATTTGCATCAAAAAGATCAACCTCCACTATTTCAATTACTATAGACTGCTTAAATCAATCAATTATTCCTTTTTATTGCTGTACCTACATTTACAAAACCAAAAACTTATATTAAAGCCAAGATAAAACTTCATGTGCAACATATGGCAAAAACAGAGCAGATGTGAAGAGCTGCTCTCAATGCGTTGTTCTGTTAAGAGATAAGAGATTCTAACTCCAAAACATTTGTTTATTGTGAATTATTCCCTTTAAGTAGCAATTAGGTAGGGGCAACTAACAGTTTGTTTCAGAGTTTTTTCTAAATTAGGTCTGACACTTAAAAATACTGTACTTGAGAACTTTCTCTTTCAGGAATTTATAAATAAGGTTGGTCAAGACAGAATGTTTTCCATTTTAGATAAAATTCAAACTACTTGATCGTTTTTCTGAAACAGACCTCTTGTGGCTTCAATGAGCATTTTCTTTCACTTTTAGTATCTAGGTGAAATATCCTTGGCCACCTAGCATACTCCACTACTATAAAACTTCATGCTAACTTAAAAATAATTATCGGTTTTACACAAATAATGAAATGGACAAGACAGAACTTTAATAACGAATATCTGTATGTATTCAAGTAGATCACAGATTCACTGATAGCACTGCTATACTAGTTTCTTTCTGTGTAATACAGGAAGATTTAGAGCTTCATACAAATTTTAATTGCATTTTTACTGCTGATAGTTTGGCATGTTTCAGGTATTTTACATAAGCATTGACTTTTGTGTTTAAAGCCGTTATTCTTCACACTGATGATATCATTTGCACATTTGCATTCCTACTTTTCAAGAAGTGCCATATAACAGACTCCCCCTCTACTCCAATTATGCAAGTCTATACATGGTTCCTACAAGAGATATTTCGTAATCAGGAGAAGTTTACTTGTGAAGCCATATTTAGATATCAGGAAAAGAATTTTTTCCTGCGAAGGCAGTGAGCCACTGGCACAGACTGGCCCAGTAAACTAGATGATGCCCCATCCCTGGAGGTGTTTCAAGGCCAGGCTGGATAAGGCTTTGACTAATCTGTTCTAGTAGAAGGTGTCCACTCCATGGCAGGAGAGGTAGAACTGGATGATCTTTAAGGTCACCCAAACCATTCTATGATTCTCCCACTAAAAAAAAGCCCCAACACATATTTTCATCCCATTTGAATGGGAGCACTTTGTTTTTCATTATCTTACTTTTCAGGACAACCTCAAAAACTTTCATCACCTGTAGGCTGATGAAAAGGTGTCAAGTGTGCTGTACAGTTTGTGCTTACAAAAACATAGAAGAAAAACTAAAAAGCTGAAGTTGTCTTAAACTACAGGCATTTTCCATGATCATTTGAAAAATATGAACCAGGAAAAAAGTCAAGAATGATTGTCCTGCCTTCTGCTAATTTCATTCTTAAGAATCTTCCCTCCCAAAACAACAGAAGAGATAAAAATAAACAGATCTTCTGAGAAGATTATAAAATTACTTTGTAAAATCTCAAGTTGATTAATCAATTCCTTTATTAAGGCAGCATCATATTATATTCCCTCTTCAAGAAATCTTCTGCCTGCAGTTGTCTAATGTTAGTGCCCATCGCTGATATCCTGGAGAGCAGCACTGGTAACAGCAATTGTTCAGTGCAAAGTGCAGAATTTTTTCATTAGCAGAGCCAAAGGCAACATGTAAACATGTACCCTCCAAATGTATTAAATAGTAAGTTATTGTCACAGGTCAAAAGATGATAAAAGCCATGAAAGCAATCTTTGCCAAAACCTCTGCACTACTCAAAACATCATAAATCATGCTAAGTTTTGTTCATCAATGTTTCTAATAATTAAGTACTTTAAACATACCCGTGTTCATAGGAAATAGAAAACCGTGCCTTTAAATTATGATCGGCTGACACTGACTATGACAGACTAGTGTTTGAGCCCTCCTTAGGGGAAATTAACAATATTTCAAAGAGAAGAAGACAGAGAAACAAGAAGAAAGAAGAGTGCAAAAAGTTTGTTTTAACAAAAAGGCCATTTGCAGCGTTGGAAAAAAAAAAGATCATGAAATCAATAAGAAATCAATTTTCCAGCTCTCCTCAACTAAGAAAATCCATCCAAGGGAAAAAATTAAGGCTGTTATCAACTACAACTAAAAGGTTGTTGTTTCTTTTCCTCATCATTCTCTGAAATTAATACTTACACCAGCACTTTATCAGAAAATACTGGAGAAATGTCTTCCTTTTAGATAAACTACCACATTCAAAACAAAAAAAATGTGTGCAGAGACTAACTCAAAGGAGAAAGAACAATAGACAACATCAGTGCAGTGCAATGAGGAAATTGGTTTTGGTGAATTAGAATTGCAAAGGGAAGGAACAGCCATTTTGTTACATACAAATAACATCTCCCCATCATTTCATCAATAGGGAAGGCTGGGCAGTCAGAACAAATATGGATAACTACTACCAGCAAAAGCCCGAGTGTTGTATTAAGGCCATTACCAGCAAACATGCACGGACTGTAAGCTCTTATTTTGTAGATTTTCATCTGTTTTAATCTAGAAGTAGCCTAGTGTATATTCAACCAGAACAAATAAGGTATTCCTAGAATTATAGAAGCACTGGGGGATCACCTTTCACACACCTTCAAAAATGGAAGACCTACTAATGAATATAGGCAGTAACATTTAAACCAAGTTACTATCAGGACAATTCTGATTTTCTGTGTACAAGAGCAGAGAGCAGTGTCAGAATGGGTAGGATAACTCATGCTGATTCAGTACTGTGTGCAGATCTGGATCCGTAAAAAAAGTTTTCCTAATGTCCAGCCTAAATCTCCCCTGGCAGAGCTTGAGGCCATTCCCTCTTGTCCTGTCCCCTGTCACTTGGGACAAGAGGCCAGCACCCTCCTCTCCACAACCTCCTTTCAGGTAGTTGTAGAGAGCAATGAGGTCTCCTCTCAGCCTCCTCTTCTCCAGGATAAACAACCCCAGCTCTCTCAGCCATTCCTCATAGGGCCTGTTCTCCAGCCCCTTCACCAGCTTTGTTGCCCTTCTCTGGACTCGCTCCAGAGCCTCAACATCCTTCTTACGGTGA
>WAAB01006916.1:0-72566 GCA_013389865.1 Piaya cayana
AGAGGCACTTGCTACTTTTTGCCGGGATTCGGTGCTTCCAACGAGGAGCAGCTCTCCGAGCGCCCGTAAATCAACTCATGCAGAAAAAAAGGAGAAAAGTTTTGGTAAGGCGGTAGAGGTGATGGGGGGGGGGAGAGGAGGAGAACGTTTCTCTTGCCTCCTCGGTCCTGAGCGCGTGGCCGTGTCGGTGTCTGCGTGTGCTCTAAACGCCCCTTGCCGGGACAGCTCTGTGGGACCGCTCCTTAAACCAATGAATGTCGCCAGGTGCGACAAATACCACTACGTGCCTTCCCAACACCTCCCTGTCCCCTCTTCTGCCTGTCGCCCCATCCCCTGGAAGGGAACTGGCACAAAAGGCTCGAGCGTCCAACTCCAAAAGGGATTCTTTGTTGTAGAGCGTGTGTTTCTTATTTATTTTATTTTATTTTTTTTTTTACTTTTGCATGCGAGCTGCATCAAAATTGAACTCAGTCTTGCAAATCTCTTGTTGGCCTTTGCCAAGCGCCAGCACTTTGCTGCCATGGTAACTGTAATTAAACTGATAAGAGTGGAAAAATGTCAGTATCTCTGAGCCTTGCAGCTGCATTGGAGAAAAAGGGAATCAAATTGGTTCCCAGCACCGCTGCTCTAAAAAAGGGGGGGGGGGCGCAGAGGAGAGAGACGGGGGGACACAGAGATGGGCAAGAAGGTGGCCAAGCAGTTCCCGTCCCTGAGATCTGGGTGCATCTATTTGCTGTGATGTCCCTTAGGGGGCTACAGCCTGCAGGGATGCTCTGGGCCAGCGAACAGAGAGAAACAAGCTTTTAGGCCCAGTCTAGCTCTCAGAAAGAGAAGGGGAAAGAAGAAGAGAAATCTTTTGTTTGGTGTCTCTTGGCAATCGACTAGCCATGTTGGCCAAATTCTTTTAATCTGTATCACTGCTCCCAGCTGTGGCACTGCATTCCCATTTTCTAGTTTTCACCTCACCTCTTCTCTTTTCTTTTTCCCCCACTTCCCAACCCACCTCCTTTAACCCATTTAAAAAAAAAAATCAAAAATATCAAACTGAAAATCAGGTTCTTTTGTAGAAGAAAGGGCAGGAGGTGAAGTTTAGTTATACACCATGGAAAATTAACTCAAAAGTATACAGAGGAGACTATATTCAGAGTACTAAAATCTTTATTTGAAAAAAAAACCCAAAAAACCTGTGAGTGTTATGGAGTTGCAGTTACTTTGTTGTGTTAACTACAGAAGCTGAGACTGTGCGGATGAATGGCACAGAACAAGAGAGCATAATGGAGGCAATCAACCGTTAGGCTGGTTCACAATGCAATCCAGGCAATTATAAGCTCACCAGAGTTTAAATGAAATGGTTCTACTTATTTCTGTGCACCACACTGCACAGGCTATTATTTATGTCTCTTTTTTTAATTATGATTTCCCTTAAACTGTCAAATAACTCAGAATAGCAGGGTCTTGGAGGCAATAAGAATTTTCCACAGAACAATTTACATGCCAATCTAAAACTAGTTACTACTCCTGATGTGCTACATGCGAGTTCTGAAGTGTTTCTTAGCTTCTGAAACCTTAACTTTTTTTTTTTTTAAAGATTCTGTGTGTATTGTCCTTAATAATTGGAGCTCTGAATGCTTTTAGGATGAAGCTACAAAGTGGGAAAGCATTGGAAAAGTATTCTTTTTATCTTCTCCGAGATCTGTAACTCTCTTGTTGACTGTATATTGTCTGTCAGCTTGCTGTCTTTTATAGACAAGCACACTGATACTTAATTTGCTCCAAACTGTTTGTTGTGGGTTTGGTTTTCTTTTTTTTTTAAAATAGAGATAAGTTTCGCCTGTCTTGCTGTACATACTGGGTAGGACCATGTGTGTGCCTCCACTAAAGGGCATGGGGGTAGAGTGGCCTTCAAAAGTTTTTAGGTAATCCAGCGTATAATAATATCCAAGTCTTCCTTCTCTAACATGCCTTTCGAAGACCGTGCGTACCACAAGCCAGGAACTGAGTTCTGTGGGTCTTTTTGCCACATTTAGCATCACCAGAGGCCAATCCTACTTACAGACAAGGCTGCATCACTAACAAAATACAGTTCATTATGCTAAATCTTTATTCTCTTTGATTTTTGAGAAGGTTGATGATTGGAATGAAAAAAGATTTTTGTTTCTCTGCCTTTCTCCTGAAGTCTATTTACCTTTTTCAGGTAATCTTTCCTCTTCATCCTGAAATTACAGTTGCAAATCAGTTGGTAGTGTTTCATTACACAATAATAACAATAACCAGGGATAGGAGCCAGTTGCATCAAACTTATTTGGGGAGACGGAGGGAAATCTGGAAATTTGTGAATCAGATTGTTAAGTTCTCCCTTCGAAAATCCTAAAGGTAGTGGGTAGTGATGAAGTCTTATTCCTGACACAACTCGGCACTTTATGTGCAATATCTCGGGGAGTGGGGGTGGAGGAAGAGAGAGGAGGATAGAGGAAGCCCTTGAAAGCATTTTGGGGTGAAATAAAGAGGGTTAGTTTGACAGTGACAGACTAGGCACTGAAATTTCTGAGTTCTGAAAACAGATGTGCTCTGTGATGCAGAGCACGGGTAGGACTTTGCAGAACTGAAGGGAAAACTGTGTTTAGTTTGATTTTTTTTTTTTTTTTTCTCCAGCCTGTTGGAATTTTGTAGCACTTATGGAATTGTATGGGTTTTTAGAAGTATTCCATAAGCTCTGCTTTCCTAGGGGAGGGAGAGAGAAGGGCAGCTACACAGTAATGCTGTGTGCAGCTACCCGATATTTCAGCGGTGAGCAGATTGGATGGTTTTCTGGGTGCTGTCAGACTCTGAAAGGGTCCTTCCTGTGTCCTAAGAAATAAATGGGTACTTAAACCACAGCCTGGGAAAAGCTGGCTGACAGTAAGCTGCAGGTATTCTTATTTCCAAATTAAGAGAGAGCTAAAAATACATGAGCACATATCTGAAAAGTGTAGCTGCATTGGAGATCTTATGGGAACATTAAAAGAGAAATGATCGGTGAGGTGATCTGCGTTAAGGTGGCTCACATGATACAGGAAAAAAAAAAGTAATAAAATGTTCGGTTTTCAAAATTAAGTGACTTAATCCAGGGCATGTGAAGAAAAGGGCATGTGCAAGGAATTTGGATATATGTAAAACACTTTTTGGAGTTCTATTTTGTGCTTTGGTTTGTTTAAAACCTGTCTATGCTTCACAAAATAACTTTTTTTTTAATAACAAAGCAGTAGTTTGGGGATTTTTTTTTAACTTTCATTTAAATAGAAGAGCTTCATTTCAAGTAAAGTGTAGAAAAACTCAGATCTGTCAGAGAAGAATAACATTTCTCCCTCCAAAAGCTGCTGCAGATTGAATCCCTAATTTGAACATGCTGCCAGTGAGATGTCAGTACCACCTTTTCTGTAAGGCTAATAGATGTGTAGGGTTGCTAAAGCCAGTTCCATGGGTTGTCTGCCCCCTTTTCACTCAACCCTAGAAGAAGGGCTTGGGCTAATCAACAAGAAGAAAGCAGACAGAGCCCTGTCATTCATGTAGCAAATGTATCAAACTGTGCAGGGGTATGCGCAAGAAAAAAACTGCAAGCTGCAGTTTTAACTGTAATACATATAACCTCGTGTTTCCAGCATATACCTCAGGAATTATCAAGCTTGATTGTTGCAATTTGCTCAGTTGTTTACTTGTTTAGCCTTGTTTCTGTGGCTCCTCGTTCCCTTCAGATGGCGCAGGACAGTAGATCTGCCTGGATCAGAGACTGTCAGCCTCCGTTCTCTAACCCGCTTCCTTATCAGGCGGCAAAATTTTTACATTAAGATTTTTTTCTTTAAAGCCTTTAACTGCATTAGCTCCTAGTTTATCCTGGTTTCCCTCGAGCTAAAGATTAAAGTCCTAGAACAGCCCTTCATGCTTCTGAACTTTTTTACTGAGTTCCAAGACGCTGAATTAAATTGTGGCTGATTTTATGCATTTGTTCTCTATGTGGCGAAGGAGGAGGGCTGTATATACACTACTGTGATGTGCAACTTTACAGATAAAGGCTTTTTGACCAAGTGAACGTATTAGAGATCCGACAGGACTTCCCTTTGCAGTCTGGTATAGGTTCTTTATCAAAAATCTGGTATTTTCATTGCTCTTACACACTTTTTTAAAATTTTTTTTTTTGGTAGCTGTGCTATTTTGCTACTTCATAGATGTACCCTGGGTTCAGGGGAGTCTGTTAGCAACTGAAAATACTGTAAAGGCTCAGCCTTTGTCTCATGGTGCTTGCTTAGGATGGGGTGTGTGTGTTCGTTCCCAGATCTTGGATAGACCTACTGTGGAAGTCTTGTACAGGTCACTGGATCTCATCCTTCCCCTTATGAATGAGAGCAAGATCTTACGATTCTGTAAGTGGTGTAGGAGCTGTGGGAGTAGCATTGATTGGGGAGTAATGGGAATGCAGCAATGCCATTTTTCATACTTATTGATAAAAAAAACTACAGGCATGATACTTCTGTTACAAGCTTTAGCTGTTAAGCAGCAATATTGCTGTGGTACTTGGGGATACCCACTAGGAGAACTAGCTGCATATCACTGGATGGCTAATTTAACAGTTAAATATATTGCTCTAAAATGCACAATGGGTGTGTCTTGTAAAGAGGGGAGCAGGGTGGTTGTGTTCATATGTCGTGATAAGGATTACTATTTTTAATTTGATAATTGTCAGTGGAGCTTGGGAGTTCAGCTGGGTAACCCTGGAAAGTCACCTAGCTGACTCCACAGTCACTGTAGTCCACATAAATTCACTGTCTTCCACGTATATACATGCACAGAGATCCTGGGACGCTTCAGCCTCTTGTCTTTGTAGTGCTAATATCCATAAATTCATACTGTACCATTGCTTCAAATGTTACCCTCATTTTCATGTTCTGTCTATGAGGTCTTTAAAAAACAAAACAAACAAAAACCTGAAGCCAAACACATTCCCATCCTAGCTCCCTGTGTACGCCTTTCTGTTGTGGTGTGTTACAGCACCAACTGAGATCTGCTGATAGGACCTGGGACTGTAAAGCTTTCTTAACAGTAGGTAGTAGAGCATTCTTGATGAGGAGCTCTTGAATTTGCTTTTCTTTATTACGAGACTATTTGACCTTTCACAGCTTCTACGTAATAACAGGGTGCCATACCATTAATTTTGGGGTAGGATTTGCTTGTAGGCAACAGTATTCATTTCCCAGGCTTGACAAATTCTCACTGTAGTATTCAGATGCACTTTAATGAATAGCACTTTTTTAAAGTTACACCTCTGTCTTTAAATCAGTGAGCTAAACTAATAATCGAACTGCATGCCAGTTCCCTCTTTTTCTCTGGTGCCTGTTTGATGTCCAACAAAGCATCCACAGGGCTTATTCTAAGAATTGACTTTCAGAGAATTGGTCTAAGTGTGATGCAATGGCAGTTGTGTGGTAAACCAAGAAAGACCAGTCTGTAAGCACTTTGGGGCAGTGACCTTCTCTTACCATTTGCTGTAAAACTGAGGGCAGTTGATTTTTCTATGGATCTCTGAGGCTGGCTGTCGTGTTCTTGCTGAACTATGTTCCACTTTTATAAGTTACCTCCCTTAAACAGTGGTTTGAGTGTTTGAATTATTATTTAAATAATCTCTGCTATTACATCAAAAGGTACATATACTTAACGGACACCACTGTGCTCCTTGTTCCAAACTGGATGTTGGCTAAAATTGGGATTGGAAAGTAAGGCAGGGGTTTCTTTTATGTTTTTTTATTTTCCTTCACAAACTAGCAACTCTCCGACCTTGTGCAGTTTATTTAAAATCAGATTTTTCAGAAGGTCTGTAGACTGCAAGGCTGTAACTGGAAATGCTGATACTGAAGCCTCTGGACGTCTGATTGCTTCATTCATGTGTGTAACAAGAACTGAAATCATAAAAACAAAACACACCCTCCCAGCACCCAAATGTCTGTATGAAACCTTCCTAAAACTCTGACTCTGGGCCTCGAATAACTTCAGTCTTTTTTTTCTTTAGAATCTGGAGTGCTTTTGTATTCTATAAAGATAGCCAAGTCTATGTATTTTGAACTATATTTGTTATCAGAGATATGCTGTTCATTTAAACTTTTGTTTGCTTCATATTGGATTCTTTGGGTGAAAGTGGATTACTTTTCAACCAAACTGTTTGAATTTTTCATTTTAGTTTTTTTAATCCTATTTCTTTTCAGCAAAGTGTCCAGGTAAATGAGGTGTTAAAGAGAAGCTGTGGAACTTAACAGCAGTGGAAGTTTCTGCTCTCAGATTTATCTGAACATTGTTTTCAGCTTGCTGTGGATTATCTAGGTTATTTCATCCTATCTACAGGACTGCCTTTTTAATGAACTGTGTGTGGGGTGGAGGACGAAACGGGTGAGACTTGCACTCAAGAGAATATCTGTTTTCATTCCACTCCTGTCTCGTTATATTTCAGGTATACAAATGCTCTCAGTCCAGCCAGACACCAAGCCGAAAGGTTGTGCTGGCTGCAACCGTAAGATTAAAGACCGGTATCTTCTAAAGGCCCTGGACAAATATTGGCATGAAGACTGCCTGAAATGTGCCTGCTGTGACTGTCGCCTCGGGGAGGTGGGCTCTACCTTGTACACCAAAGCCAACCTTATCCTTTGTCGCAGAGACTATCTGAGGTAGGCCACATCCTTCTTGCATTCACTAACAAGCTTGCTAAATCTTTTCGGCCCTTCCTATGTAGTCACTATTGCAGAAGTGGTAACCGAGGGCTAAAAAGCTGAGTATATGTGGAGAATGAGAAAAAAAATACCTCAGTATGGAGATAAACTAAAATCTGAATCACAAATCAGATGTGAGCAAGACATGACGGCAGTTGCCAGTTTTCTGATGCTAATACTAGGGTCCTGTGCTCAGGAGAAAGAGAAAAGTCACACACTCTCCTAACCTCATTTCCCACAGCACTGTGCTCCTGGAGAGGTCAGGGTCTTCTCCCTCCTCCTCACAGCACGGTGCTGGTCTGAAATTATGCATCTAGTTTTCACCAGCTCCAGTGCCAGGTTTGAACTCTGCAAGTGAAGAATGCTTCACTTGTCTTCACCTACCCACTTTTGTCTTCTTCATTTGCCAGAGGGATTTATTTTGTGGAACTGGAAGATTTTATGAATGATGCCATTCAGCTGTTAGAAGCTGAACCAAGATAACCATCTTCACTGCGCTAAGTAACCATAAGCTCACTGGCTTATGTTGACTCTAGTCCCGATTTAACTCTGTGGCCTGGGTGGGATGCTGGATAACCTGCTGCTACTTCCCAGACAGCAAACTGTCATCTGATTTTTCTGTCATCTTGTTTGCTTGTAGATCTACCTTCTCAAAAGTATTTAAAATATAACTTGTAGTAAAGTACTGATGGGCAGTCGGAGGCTAGTTTATCTGTAGACTGTGTGTGAACAAATAAGGCTACTATGCTGGAGCCAAGTTTAACCTGAAAGTTTGGTCTCCCTAGGCTCTCAATAGTAAATAGAGAGAAAAGGCTCCTCTAGGGTGCTTCAGAGCACCTGTTTCCTCCAGGAGCCCCTTTCCTACGTTCCCTGTAGAGGGGGCCTAATGAGACTAGCTGCCCCAGGCTAGTGTGAACTTCTGGGAATATTTCCTCTGCCCCTGTAGTGAAGCCTTTTCCTTTTAAAAGGACATTCAAGTCAGTAATACATTGGGGACAAATTAAAATTCTCTTTGAACACGTTAACTTACAAGTTCAGTTTTAGCACTGGTACCAAATAGGAGGTTCACACTCATTGATCAATTCCCAAATTGTACAGAATGGATGGATTAGAACAGGAGTCAAGACTCAAGGGTCAACAGCTATTGGTACTCTGGCTCTCCATGTTACAACCTGTTTTTTCTAGAGTGGATCACAAACACACTGTATGTTTGTTGAGCTGGGACTGAAAGACAGACAAAGTTTTTAAGACGTGGGCTTGGACAACATAGTCATAAAAATGCTCTTTTATTCATTAATCCTCTGAACTGATGCAGGATAGAGTGCTGGCAATTTAGCACAGAGTCTGTGTCCTAAAGCCATCATGATAGAGCTGCCAAGAAGTAGCTAACAAAAACTTACTTTTAAAAACTAACAGGGAACTGTTTGACCAGAAGAGTATTGTTGTTCATGAACTTAGCTTACTTGTGATCTTAAAGTGTTTGTCTAGAGAGAGGGATTGAGACAGCTTCTGGGGCAAGATAACGATTTCTAAAACCCATTTTAAGAATCTTACTGCAAGAAGTGCCTGAAGGAGTGAGAAAACTCTGGTGTGTCTTTATGATCCAAGTTCCAAATTTACTGGTGACTTTGAACTTAGTGGATCTCCCAAGTGCAAGTGCACTAGATGGAGTGTTTTAAAATCAAATGTTTAAAATGAAAACCAAACCTAGTAGTAAAGATTCAAGCAAAGTATTTCCCCAGAAGATGCACATACACATGCTGTTGCTCTCTGGTCTTTGAAGAAGGAGGAAATAGTTTGCTAGCAGATTGTTAAAATTCATACTATGTGATTCAGAGAAAAGAAACTATATTTATCTGTCATAACCACATTCAAAGCTCACGTTTCAGTTACATCGTACATGATGTTTAGATTTGCACTAGTGAAGCCAACATAGATAGGAAATCCTGTAATCAGTTTTATGATGTTTCTGATTTTTGTCTCTGGGTTTATCATGTCTTAATGAAGATATCTTGTTATGAGCCTTTTTTGGGGGGTTTTTTCTGAGTTTCTTGTATGTAGATTTAAACTTGGTATTTACGCTAAACTTCAGACTGATGCACTTAAGGTAATTGCAGATAGTCATTTGCCTCATTGCGTCTTATCTACTTAGTTATGCAGTGAACCTATAAAAGTGATCTTTTTAATGCTAATGTAGAAACTAGTTAAATGCTCTCTAGCTTTGTAGAGAAATAAGCTTTCATATTTAGCAGTCTACTTGTTGTGAATGTAAAGAACAAATTACTTTGTACTACTGATCAGATTAGAGTTCGATTACTGTTTTAAGCTATGCTTCCCCCCCCCTTTTTAACCATAAAGGGAGTCTTTGCTAAATATAAAACTGTTCTAGCCTCCTATTAATTTATGTGGTGCCCTCTAGAGGATATGTGGCTTGCACACCACTATAAAGACTAAAATTGCTTATTAACTTGTCTCTCTGTGTTCATTATGTCTTTCAATAAGACAACCATTCTACAGATGCTATAAGCAATAATGGACCCAGTTTGGGTGTTTTAACTTTCACGGTTAAATTTGCAAACTGTGTGATTGTGTCTTTGGCTATTTGCAATGGTACTTTCAGGATCTCTCATTCAGAGATGCTTGCCAAAAACTAAACACTCCCTCAGCCCCGATGCACACTTTTGTTCTGCATTTTAGCCCTGAGGTACTTACTTTGGTAAGCTTTTTATAAATAGTATGGATCTTCACAACATCAAAACTTGCTTTGCTTTAGCTCTCTCCTTTGTTAAAGTTAGTTAATTTTACAATGTTAAAACCTTTTTCCCTGAGTTGAGTTAGGGGTTGGGTGTGGGAGGAAGCAACTAATCTTTAATGAGGTAATGAGTTTGGAAGATACTTCAGGTTGGAGAGGCTTTGCCTTTACATGTAAGTCACTCCAGTGGTTTCAGAGGTAGCGTATGACACTGCAGGTGTTAGGGTGGCTGCAGCAGGAGTGAACCCTGTTTCATTAACGTGGATGAGAACTGACTTGAGTAAAGAAAGGGCTCAATGTTAGAAATAACACACTCAGTGAAAATTATATGCAAAGTGTAATTCCCCTGCAGGCTTCTGTCTCCTGCTTCTACATTCTTGGGTTAGAAACTGAAGACTTAATTTAAGGAACTTAGGTTTACACCAGTATTCCAAGTCCATTTACAGTAACTGAAATATGCAAGAAGCTATGTTTGGTTTTTTTCCCCCCCTTTTTTTTTTTCCTCCGGAACTGTACAGTGACATCTTAATGTATCAGCCTATCCTGCTCTGTCCTCTCTTCTGACTGGCAGCATGTCCATTTACAACCACAATATTCCCTTTGAAATCTGTCATTACTGCAATTAATGACCAGTTGTTATGTTAACAGCCTAAGGGCTGTTAACATGTCAAACTGGTTGTTAACTAGAATGTTATTACTTATTTAAACTGCAGGTATGAGTTGGGTGAAATGTGATTTGGTTATGCGTTCCAGGCTGCTTCTCCTCAAAACAACAGGGGGAAAAAGCAGCGCTTTTGCATTTGGTGTGCCACGGGATTTGTTTCCTCTTCCGTCTGCTCGTTTGATTTCTGCATGTTTCTGAGGACCTCCTACCCCTGGGCAGGCTCCTAATTTCAGGTGCAACTAGGCACTATCCCGTCTCTCAGCCTTGCGTGCAAATGTGCCGCCACAGATATTGCCAGATGCACAGTAATGCCTGCTGCACATTTGAGATTAAGATCTGGCCCCTAAAAGTGTAAAATGAAAAACTGACAATTACATGTAACTCAGTTGTATTAAATAATGAGCTTCCTTGAATGCAGTGAAAATATGAAAGTACAGCTGTGCTAAGCTAGTAGCAATGTAGGTCAATCACCCTTTTCACTTAGGTTTTTAACTACGCAAACCCTGCTGAGCGACCAATGACTACAAAGTGCTGTTTCATTCCTATTTAATTTTGGCAGTATTTTACTGAAGAGCAGGCATTCTTGCAGCTAAATTATCTTCACCGTTTCTGGTTTTAACTCCAGCTCCATGACACTAAATGTTGGAGTGCATATCTCTTAGTAAACACAAAGAATAAGGTTTCTGATTTATTTTTTTTTTTCAAATTCATCTCTTAACGTGGAAATTGAATTAGAACTTTTATTACTTTTTGCATAATTTCCCTAGCCAGGCAAAGACATCATAGGAAAAAGATTAACAAAACTAATATACCGGGGTGGAAATTTTGCCCTTAAATACATCAAGAACCTTATCGGGTATGGAGGAGGTGGTGACACAAAAGTCTGTTCCCACTTCCCCACCACCACCACCTCCAACCACCCAAACATGGTGTGATTTTGTACTGCAGACTTTAAAAGTACCACTGAATGGTTATGGAGATGAGTACATCACTACTGAAGAAAGGAGTACATCGTGTCATTTATATTTTTTTTTCCCTCTCCCGGCTTGCTGGTTAGAAGACTTAAGTTTTTAAAACACACCTATTGGATGAGATCTTCTAAGTAATGAGACATGACTACAGAAAATCAAGTGTTTAACCATAGACATAGTAAAGATGCTTCCTTTGTAAAATACTTAGCTTGTGAAAGGGTGCAGACTGAAAAGAGTGGAGTTTAGGAAGCAGCCTTTTCCTGTACAAGTGCTCTCACTCTAAAGGCAATTCTTATTTTTTTAAAAATATTGCATAGAAGTACTCGGAGAGACTTAAAATGTCTTCTGGTCTGGTACTGATTAGCAGATCCTGTTTCTCTTGTATCATAGAAAATACACATTAAGTAGCACAAACACCTAAGAGACCAGCTCTCTTAAAGGCATGTGTAAGTACTATGTGTGGATATTTTAACAGGTAGTGGGTTATAAAGTGTTTTCAAAATGACACCTTAGTATGCTTTTTGCCCGGCTTATTTAATAAGGGAAGATCTTTAAAGATTTAAGCACACTGAGTTTTGAGCAATATCAAGGTATTTACAGAAGTGAGACTTAAGAGAGTTCTACTTTCTTCACTAAGGCTTTGTAGAAGTGAATGTTAATTTATACATTAATATCCTTGTTGCAATGCATTAAAGTATTCAAGAGAGTACTAGCTTGCAGGAATAGGCCCTAAAAATATTTTAAAAGATATATATATAAATGGTAGGTGTAACAGACTAGTAACAGTTGTAATAATTTTGCTAGGTACATGAGATGACTGTTCTCCTAAATTGATATTAATTGTATCATTTAACAGGTCTTGGAAAAAAAACCCAATTATACTCTCTCTACCACTACTTGCCAAAGGTTTTGAAACCCTCAAAATAACCTTAAGTTCTCGAAAGGATAAGGGTGTGCTACAAGGAGAGTAATACACATACGCAGAGTTAATCCACCCAACTTGCAAAGAAAAATGTTTTTGATTTAGCTACACTCTGGCTAGTTTAGTTTGTTCTTATTTTAGTTCGTCTGTGATAGCTTTTAATAAGAAACATTTATTAAGCTGTTAAAATTGGTGTTTAAGTCATGTTGAAATGCTGTGAAATGTGTGTACTCAAGTTTGACGTTCTTCAGTAGTTCCATGTGTTTCCCCATATCTGCTGGTATTTTTCTTCAGAGCTGCCAGATTTTTAATAATTGTGTTATTTTTAGTGGCTTAAAATACACAGTTTAATTTCCAAGAAAGTGAATGTTCCTTCTTATAAGGCTTCTTGAAAACCAGACGCTTCTTGTGTGTTGTCAAAATACCTCATTAATCCCCTGGAGACGTTCAAAGAATTTCAGGAGACTTTTTTAGATGAAAGTACAGTGCCTCTTAAAGCCTGTTCTGCAGCTCTTCATTACCTTACTACAGCATGGTGTATTTTGATGGAAAATTATTTTACTACAAAGATTTTAGTCAATACCTAGCAGCTCAATAAAGCTTATTAAAAGTGGTGATTTTGGGGCAGCCTAGGTAAGTCTGCAGTGCCAGAGGATGGGATAAGGTTCTTGATAAAAGAATAACAAATCTATAGGTTGTCTTGGTATTTTTCTATAACCTCTGTTTAAAGAAATGCAAATTGCTTGATTGCTTCCTTGCTGAATTTTTCCTCAGAATTGACTTTGTGACTAGTGGTTTTCTGAAATATGTTTAAAATAACGTCTATGTTAAATTTATTTACTTTGGGAATAAATACTATCAACTCTATTATGACATGTGATTTGACATCCAAGGTTTAATTGGAAACTGCATTTTTGGCCAGAAGCACATGTGAAACAAGGCATCCATGTATAATGTAGTAGAAGAACGTTTATCTCTTATTGCCTAGCAGAGCAATGCTTTTTAAAAGTTTTGATTTGTGTTACATATTTGTTCCTTTAAGAAAAAAAAAGATAAATATTTATAGATTATGCACATATTTTGAAATTCTGTTTTTGCAGATATTTCAGCAAAAACTGAAAAACAAGTCTCTTCTGTGTAATTTAAAAAAAAATTCTTACTGAATTTTGTAATGTTATATTTGTTATATTCTTTGAATCTACCTTCTTGATGTGAATGTTTGAATGATATGTAACAAGCATAGCTGGTTTTCCAAAAAACCCAGTCATAAGCAAAACGAAAACTTCAAATACTGCTCACTTGGAAACAGAAATACCATGCAAAACTTTGTAATAGATACTTGAGACTTGGCCATCAAATGGACAATATTGTTACATGCTTTTAGCCTTCCCGACTTTGGATGTTGCTTTCCCTTTCGATATTTCAGTGATGTTGAAAATATTTGTGGTGGATTTGCAAATCAAAATAAATAGTATGCAGTATTTGAATTCATTCTAAATGAAATTGGTCTTAACTATTGCTGTGCTTAAGAATCCGTGGTTTGGGTACAACTTCCTCAATGCATTGATTTTTCTGGTAGTTGACTTCTCGATGGATTCCTTTAGCACAGTAATGGATGACCTTTTAAATAAATCTTAAGTAATAGCCACAGGCTTCCCCCCCCAGTCAAAATTAATGAATTTTTGACGTTTTCTAGGCAAATATCTGAAGCAATGATACATTATCAAAAAGCTTTACATATTTTGCACCTACTTCCCTGTGTAATTCTGGCACTGTTATTTTACGCATTCCTGAGAGTGCTTCTTGTATATTCTCAATCATTAAGCCTTGACTCCCATTGTATGTGATGGGTGATTTTAAAATGGCTGTGTACATCAGTAGATTCATATTTAAGAGAAAAGACTATTTAAGTCATCTCTAGATCACACTTCTTTTTTAGTTGTGTGTATGAATCTATCAAATTATCAAATTCCTGAAAAAGGATGGATGGAAGAGCTTACTGTACCTGATAAGGATAAAAAAAAAAGAATTCTCAAATGGGCTAGAAGTAACTAAAATTTGGATTTACATATACTACCGGTTCTGCTTCTTTCTGATACATAGAATGGTATTCAAACAAACAAACACAACACCTCAAACGTATCCTGTGTCAAAAATTCACAAAAGTGTGGTCAGGTCTTGACCACATACAAGTGAAAATACAAATTCCTCAAACAATGGGATAAGTACTTCAGCCAAGTTTGATTATTAGCAAGCCATGTATCAAAATAAAGCAATGTAGATCTGAGATACCTTGCAAGATCTCCACGCTCTTGTCTTCTCCATGTACCTGTTTAGTATTCTACTTGGGCATATATATATACACACACACACATATATATATACACACACACACACATATATATATGCAGAAATCATAGTGGAATTCTGCACCCCGTATAGCTACTTGCAATGTGATTATGGTCCTGTCTTCTGTAATGCCACTTCAGACAGACTTTAAATGTATGCTAACAATTAAGCATCTCAACAGCCCCATGGAAATCAGTAAGGTTAGTTGCAGGCCTAATTTAAACATGTGCTAAAATGTGATTGAGTGCCAAAATAGCGCATTCATAATTCAGTCTCTATCCCAGCTTTACATCAGTACTGCAGCTACTAGCAACTGCAGAGTATTTAGCACCTATTTTTCAATAACCACAATGGCCCCAATTATTAACTGCATATTATTTTCTTTGGGACTAAAGTCAACCCCATTTATCTATTTTATAACAAAGCACTTAAGGGAACTTTTCACTAGCAGAAAGTCACTTTTATAAAGAGTGTGTTCAGCTGCAGAATGATGTTCCTGGGGAAATTCTCCTGCCGATCTTGAGTCAAGTGACATTCTGCAGTACTAGAATTTAAGCTTTGAATCTTTCGGAAAAATTAGAATATGTTATGTTGGCCCATAGTGAATGAAAGTGAGAAATGCACAACATGCAATGATAAAATTATATTATGGGGCAAGGAGGGCAAGAGCAGAGAACAACAGGGATTTTATTATATCTTTTCTACATTTGAGGAGGCGAGAGTGAATAAGTGAGAATACGTCAAGTTATTCATTTGGATAGAAGTGTGATATACCGGACTAATTAAGAAGTTGTTATACTACACCGAGTTGCTATACTACACCTCTTGTGTCACTGGTTTTGTATTGCACTTTTGTTTTGAACAAATATTGAATCTTTGGACTTTATGTACAGGAGTTATCACTTTTCTCTCTTGATACTGAAATGTGCAAAATGCTTGTGAATCAAGTCTGATCTTTGTTCAAGATAAGCTTCCAAGCGATAAATATCAACATACGCAGAGTCTCAGTTTGTAGCTTTAGTGAGTGTTATTTATTATATTGTAACCCTGAATTCAACAGTATTATTATTCCACAGTGGGACAAAATAAATGTTATTCTTTTATTTATTTTTATTTTATAATGTTATTTCTTTGCAGATACCTGGAAGAGAGATACATGTTAAAGTTGATGCAAAGATAGATTTAATGATTACCCTTCCCACACCCTTAAATACACTTTTTTTAAGAAAAAGAGGAATTTATATTGCTGGTCAACTTCTAAAAATATTTCCAGTAACAATCACTGGTCGTGGTGTTGTCTATAAGATAAACTTTTAGGAAGGATTTCCAGGTAGTGATGGCTTAGAAGGACTTAAAGGTGATGAATTAAGGATCGTAATAAGAATTGCAGTCACTGTGAATTATTGTCTTAGTTTCCACTTTGTGTCACTATGTTTACTTCTGCAAAAATCTTGTTTTTCTGAAGTCAGAACAGTTAAATTCAGAGCTACTACTCTTCCTCAAAATTTGCATTAAAAAAATAAGATTTTGTTAATTTTAGGTAGTGGAAAACTTAAAACTTCATCATCCCATAAGAACAAATTTAATTCCTCCACTTTCTAATTTGTGATAAACGAATTTCACACAGAATAAAGAAATTTCTAGGATTTGAGATTTAGGTTTACAAGAAAAAAAAATTCCCCAAACCTTTCAAAGGTTTATTTATAAAAATATTTATAAGCCTAACCTCTCTGCCTTACATAAAGTGTCAAGGAGGAGGAGGGCAGACCCAATAAGGAGCTGTTTTGCACCAGTTTTTGTTGGCTTCCTTATGTAATTTGTAATCCGATACATTTAAGAACACTTTATACTAAAATAACATTAACCCTAATCCTACAAATGTATGCTACATGCTTGACTTGATGAACCCTGAATAATCCTATTGAAAGCTATAGGGCCTATTAATTTAGAAACATGGCTTAGTAAAGCCAAATATTTAAAATTGGAATAGCTTTCCCTGCAAACCTATTGTCGTGTCCTTGTTTTTTCATGGCTATGTACTGTACAACGATTACCCCTACCCACAGGATGACATCCCACCCCAACCCCTAGGTCCAGAAAGAGCTCAAACCCACAACTCTGCTCCTGGCCAGGCACCTTCCTGCCATGTCTAGGATGTCAATCAAAATTTTGACACCTGTAACAACCTTGCCCTGTTTCAGTGTGACAGAAAGGAGGGTTATTTGTATGCTAATCCTGCATGTTACTGTAACCAAATCGAACTGCTGGTGGATGATTTAAGGATCTAACTCTGGGCTTCTCTCTACAACCCTTTGGCAGCTGTTGTCTTCACAGTTTTCCTGGGAGACAGCAAGAGGTAGGAGGTAGGAAAAAAACTTTGTTAAAAAAGCCCTGCACTATTTGTTGATGTTTTTGAATCTTTGGTCCTTGGTTCACTTCCTCTTCAGCTCCAAAATTGTCCTGTGTACTTAGCAGTTTGGGGCTTCTAGAAGGATGTGTTCATTTTTATAAAGATTCATGTGCTTTTATGCTTCATATTGTATTAAAAAGAAATTCCAGCATGACGGTGAATAATCATAACAGGGAGCACTAAAAAGTATGTTCTTTCTGTTTAGAATTTCACTTATTTAAGCAATCTTAAAACCTAGACAAATGCTGCAAACATTGCAGCAAATGTGCTGGTTTTAATGAGCCTGGCTGTAGTCTGAAGTTAGCCAAGAGCACTTCCCCCAGCATCACCTTCCCTAATTCAGTTGTAATGGAGTGAACCACTACTATAAAGAGTCAGCGAGCAAAGCAAAGAAAAATGACTACTTCATAAGCACATATGCAACGATGGCTGTTTTCTGTGGTTTTCTGAGGCCTTCATTAACATCCCTGATTCATCCATGTCAGGATCCCAATTACTCTCATTCTCCAAGTGCAGCACAGCCTGAGTGTTTTCCTCTAATAGCCAACACGTAGTCGTACTTCTCCCTATTCCTTGTGTCTTTTAAGTACATTTTCATATAATAATTATAGGTAAAATAGAAATATATATTTTATGAAAGTACAGCTGATATGAGTAGGATAAGTGGTAGGTTTATATCCTTTCAAAAAAAAGGGGGGGGGAGGGGCGGGGAAAATATTGGAATGGGGAGGAAACAAACTTAGAAGATAGTTGTAAGCACATTTAGTTTCCCGGAAAATCTTACTTGAGTGGAAAGGTGTGATTTTTGTCAGTGTAAACCTGGAAACCACTGTCCCTTAAAAGCACTTGAGAATTACCCTTCTTTCCTCCTAAATTTGAAGAACTGTTTTATGCATGCTTTTAAACACTACTTCTTTGGATCCTTAAACTGTAGCTGGTGTCTTGGGGAAACTAATCTAATCTAGACCCAGTGTGTTTTTCTGTTGAGAAAAGGCAATGGGAAGCACAGTTTCTGTAGCTCATGGGCTGTAGTAGTTTCTGGAAGCACCTTACTTTCCTAACTGTGTGTTAACATTCAAAGATGTCATCTTCCTTATGGGAACAGACCAGATATTACCAGCATATTTGTTGTCTGCCTCTTGGTTTGTCACATGGAAAAAAAACCCAAACACTCCAACATACAGAAGTTACTGCTAATTCAGCGTTACTGCAGTGTTGTTTGTTGGATGTTGGTGGGTGGAGGATGCACAGCAGAAGTTCTCGTGTCTGCCCCCTGCTTCAGTGGCATGTGTATGGTGAGCACTGTAGTGTCTTCTTCTTCCTGCTGTGTACGTGGAGCAGAAGAAGTTAGAGAAGCAAAAGGGTTAAACTGTACCTTTTTCTCTGCTTTCTCAGAAATTTAGAATCCCAAACATGACAGAAACGTGACACTGGAGTAGGCAACCTATCCTTCCTTATCATTAATATTTGGGGAGGTAAAATTATATAAATTGCAAATTTAAGAAAACTTGTCAAGGGAAGACAACATCAGTTGTCATTAGATGGGACCCTTGGTTTCTGTTCCTAAAACTGAATGCAGTCAGTAAGACAGCTGCATCTGGGAGGATCGCTCTTCCGTAGACTTTCAGTGTTGCTGTCAATTTTCCATCCTCTTTGTGCTCAAAGGAAACATCATCAAACTGGGCAACTCTCCACTTTCTAGCAATTTGGGAAAGAGTGACAGTTTGCGTGCTCCAAACTGAGTGGTTTTGCTGGAAGATTAATTCTGGAGATCCTCTGTCATACTGGATGGGGCCGGGAGGTGGACAGAAGCTGCCAATCGCATGCAGAAGTTTTGGTAAGGAAGAAATCCCTGTTGGGAGTAACCCAATCTCTCTCTGTTCTGCATCACTGTTGCCGCCGCCACCACCCCTCACCCTCCACCAAAGAAAACCCAAAACAAAAAACACAGTAAAAGTCCTATCTTATTCTACTATTTCATCATACGGATCTGAAAAATATAACAGGCACTCGCTAGAAAACAAATGAAAGCAGCACACGCAGCAAGTCAGTAGATGACTAAATTATGGCAGCAAATGTTTGGCTCTGCTAGATTTTAAAGGTCAACTCTGAAAAGCAGGCTGGGGAAAAAAGTTCCAGTAAAGGGGCAAGAAAGAATAAAAGCTTGAAGTCAAAGCATGTTGCTATATTTGTCCTAACATAAATGATGTCTAGTCACACATATGATACTTATATCAAATGTTTCTTCTTATGGTCCTAACTATATTGAGCATGCTGTTGTTGCTTCCTTAATGCAATCTCCAAAGGTCAATCGAGTTAAAGAGTCTGGCTGATGAGATTAGATACTACTTCAAAAAATGAGCCAAGAAAGTGTGTTTGGAGAGAGGCCTGAACGTGTCTCCAATATAATTCTGTCTGGTTTGCTTCAGGTTCCTGTATATTTTCCTGAAAACCCTGTGAACTTAACCGATCTACTTTAGCTCCTAGTGTGCTTTCTCATTCTCTGGTGGTAGCTGAGGTATCTGCATGTCCTCAGGGAGAGATGAGGGAGTCTTCTGGGCACAGGACAAAAATAAAATGACACATTTAAGTGCTTTTTTAATGCTCCAGGGAGATTTTACTATCTGAATTGTGTGCAGTGAGCAGGGATTTTTCATTTCATACATCATTCACGAGTTGCTGCAGCAATTCCAAAAAGTCACACAAGCTGAGTTGCTGCTTGCACCAAAGCATGGAATTTTTCGTTTGTGAGTTTTAACAATGGATGTTGGAGCTTTATTAAGGCTTCACCTAAAATTTGCAGTGGGGAGAGCTATACTGTCAAGTGTTACAGAAAAGGAGTAATGCCTCTCAGGGTGCTAAAGGATACACAGTAATGACTGGCAAGATACAGCACGTTTTTTTCCTTCCCCTCCATGTTCTCCCATTGCTCTTAGATTGATGCACAAGGAAAGTGAGTGGGTCCCTGACTTTATCTTTAGTCTACGTATATTAAATTCTTGTGGTAGGACTAGCTGTGGACTTTGTTTTGCATTAGGCTGTTTTAGTCATACAATGTTGTGAGCAACATGTGAAGTTTGCCTCTTGTTTTCACCTTCAAATGCATTTATTTAAGATTAGTCAATAGCTTTTCGAGCAATTGGGAAGCTTCTGGGACAATATACCTAAGGTGAGATGATTTAAATCTAGTTTTCTGAGCAGTTTTCTTCTGCTTTAGAGCCTTTGCAGCAAATGGCATGACTCTTTAGCTGTTACAGTAAAAAAAAACAGAAGAGATGGGGAAAGCTAGATAGAGCCTCAACACCCCTCAAAGGATCACCCTGTACAACTCCTCTGGGCTTTCATCTTTTTTTTTTTTTTGTGTGTGCAGAAATCAGAGCGACTAAACACCTCTCATATTGTGATGGGGTGGGAGAGGTCAGGCTGCAGATCTGACACATAATGGTCACGACAGGCAAAGACAAGCTCTGTATGTGGAGGACTCTGGGCAGTAGTTGTGTGGTCGAAGTTGTCTGATGTGATGGTGCACCAGATTTTCCTTCAGCCTTTGCACTGCTTTTTTTTCCGATGGCCCCTTGAACCGTCTTTTCTGTCCTTTGTGTTCATTCTCAGCCTAAGTTTTCCAGTTATATGGCTCATTTCTGTCAGGGTGAGAGAAGCCGTAATAGGAATCTTCCCATGGAATTCCTGCTGGAGACCAAAGATAGACTATGCAGGAAACAGTTAAAAGGCCCGCAGTTGTGATACCATCCAGTGCCAAAATTTCAACCTAAGATTCTCAAAGTTATTTTTGTACCCTTACAGCCTTGTGCTGCTTCAGCTGCCAAAGAAGCTCAGCATAATGTTGACAGGTCTATCCAGAACATCTGCTGTGAACCATCCTTTGGTTCTGCCAAAGCGGAATTTGTAAGGTGGGCCCTTGGAAGGGAGTTGATGGTCATGCTCCCTATTCTCATGGCAGGTCCCTGGTGGTTGGATGCAGAGCCTGATTCAGAGCCTACAGAGCCCATTTATCCTGTTCCAGCCTCTTCATCTGGCACTCAGCACCTACAGGAGGGCAGGAATCTGAAAACAGGCTTTGTTATGACAGAGATTTCCAGATCTTGTAGCAGATGTTGCTGTTGAGAAGCAATTTTGTTCCAGCCAAACCTTCTTCAGCTCTGCTGAGGAAATGCATAGAGAATCTCATAAGGCTACAGGCTTTGGCATGGAAACTCAGCATTTTCCAGTGCCAGCTACTCCCTGTATTTCCTTCTGAAGGCTATGTAGAGCAAGTGATCTCTTCTCTGTCTCTGTGAAACAGCTGTAAATTTCTCTTCCTTTAACCCCCTGTCTCCCATTAAACAACCCTAACAACAGGCAACACTTACCGGATGCAAAATGAGCTATGCACCTCAGATAGAAAGTTGTGCATCTTACCTCTTCTGATCAATCCACTGGACATTTTGTATGCCAGTGCTTTAATTTAAAATATTCCTGGGAAATTGAAATCTCTAATAATTTCCATAGTAGCCTTTCAAGAAGTCTTGTCACCTTCTAAAAAGATATTTGCTTCCTTTTTTTCTCTGTCCCTCTTCAGCTCCTTGCATTGTTAGCTTTAACCTTATTCTCTGTGTACAGACAGCTGCTTTACCTTTTGCTGCAGTCCTCTCTGCTCTAGGCCCAGAAGATCTAACCAAGATATTTTCAGTTTACTTTAAATTGGTGTTTGTGATAATCTCTTTCCAATAATTCCCAGAGGCTAAAAAGCCTTTCTTCATTTTGAGGGAGGAAGTTTTGCCTTAAGTTTGGACCTGGGACTGCATTATTTCTATCTTGCTGCCCAAGGTGTCTGTTCCCTTGGCGCCAAGAAAATGTCCTGTTCTGTTTTTTATAGTAGAGACATTTAAGATCTTGGGAGTGATTTGCTTACCGCAGCAGATATCTCTGTGGAGCAGTGAATTTACCCAAACTCTCTAAACAATTAAGTCAATCTTCCTTGTTTTCTTTTCTGACCATGATGATTTTATCCCAAAGGAAGGCAAAAAAGTCATATTTCTTTAAAGGAGCAATTAACAAGTAAATAATGCATTACTTTTGCATCTGAGTAATTGTGTATACTTTGATTGATTTTATTCTCGTGAATAATTCTCTGAGCATTACCCATTTATGGTGTTTGTTGTTTAGGGGACTGGATGAAAGTCACGTTTGAGTTCAGCAAAGCTGATGAGGTTTCTGAAACTGCTCTGTGTCCTGCTGATCTTTTAAATCAGAGGAAATTTGTGCCAGTGTTGAGCTGTTTATAAATCCACTCCCAGCCTACCGATTCACAAAAACAAATGTTGACCCTGCTGCAGGTGACTCGCATGGGGTTGTATGCATGCACATAATGTATAGCAAAGTTGTCACAGAAAAGATATTCTCAGGGGTGGTCCCTCAGAACTAAAGAGCACTTCATGTGCATCAGCACCAGGAAGCCTGTTTGTCCAAGTAACTAGGAGTGTAATAGTCTGATTAACTATTGAACTGCAGCCCCTACATAAATTTACTGTGAATTTTGGAACTGCTGCTGTTGTACCCCCTGTGCTGTAAAATTGTAGTGCTGGGTGCATTTCAAACAGAAAAAAATGCCATTTTTCTTCTCCTCTTGCCAGGACCTTATTGTTTGAAGTGCAAAACATCTTTATGAAGTTCTTCCTGCTCATTTTGGGGAGAGGGGACTTGTTTTAAGAAGAAAAAAAATATTGGTTACAAGATTTTTAGTTAAGCAGCTCAGTGAAAGGCTTGGTACTTTGTTTTTACTATTAAAATATCCCCTAATCCACCTTGCTGGGTTTCTACTGTTCTTGTAATATTCAATCAAGCCCTTGTTCTGTGAGAAATGTGACAATGCATTGTTGGCACTTTACAAACCTACAGCCCTTGGCAATAGTTAATGAGAGGCAGGTTTTTTTCCCTGTGCAGGACACAATGAAATTTTAGACAGATGAATGCTAAGAGAACCCTATGTACCAAAGGCAATGTTTACTGCATGTAATACATATCATTGTTTGTCTCCTGTAGTGAAAAATACTTGTGTCATGCTGTTAAAATGTACTCCTGACAGAACAGAGCTTGCTATTATAGGGTCCATTGCTTAAAAAAATGATATACTGACAGAAATACAATTTAAGAAAATTTAACACCGAGGGTAGTCGACCATGTAGGCTACTATTAAGGGGCCAAAACTCAAGGCCATGGTTTTATTAAAACAGAGAGATAGTTTATTTGCTAGTAGTAGGTAAAGTTTAAAAAAAATAAAAAACAAGAGGGAGAGAAGAGAAAAATCAAACTTGCCTCCCTTGGTCTCTAATGTGTAAAAAAATTAATAAAAGAAACAGTTCAATAAGATTTTATTGCAGGAATGTTTAAGTGAAACATTTAGTAATGCTTCAGATTTTTAAACAGCTACTTCTACTGTGGAGCACTGTAGCACTACAGTGTATAACAAATTGTCAGTTTGGGATGCAAGGCACAACCAATCTTTTCCATAAAATGAATAGTGAGACTTGGTTAATTTGAATCCGTTTGTACATTCCTTCTTATTTTTCTTTGATTTTAGAAGCATATTGAAATTACCAGTTTACTGATGTGAGCAAATACTGTATTGTATTTAGCTGACTACCCTTGTACGACTAAATTATTGGAAGCACACTTTAAGTTAACACTGGTCAAATTATTAATCACTAATTTTGATCTAGAATTTATTTCCTTCTTCCCATTTCTTTGTTTCAGACTTCTAATTGCAAATTGCTAATTCATGATGTGCTTCAGTCTGTGGGACACTGACAAACCCTTTTTTTTTGTATCTGCATTGTGCAAGTAATTACCAAAATTTAAGCTTATGTTTCTTGGTGAAAAAACTTTAACTTCTCAAACACTACAAGATGAATGGAAAATACTTGGCTTGTGCAGAAGTTAGTGTTGCATCAGTAACCAACAGATTCAGTGAAACGTACAAATGTGTGATTGAGCCCTCAGAGCTTGAAAGAGCTCTCCCCAGTACGGTTTAGGGTTTGGGTTACGCGTGGTGTTGTTGAAATACACGATTGGTCTACTAAAGGCGGCACCAGAGTGGATGTCCTGGCTGTACAAATGTGATTTTCAGATTGAGTAAACACTATTAATGCACACACAGCTTTCAGATTTAGCAGGCAGCATGCTTCGGTGCCAGCTCCTTATTTGAAGACTTCTGGAAAATCTGGCCAGCTCTCTTGTAGACATGGTCACTTTTTTTCACACTCAAAAAAAGAAGATAGGGTGTTTCTCGGGGCTGCTTCTTATTCCTGGAGTATGTTGTGCTATTTTTGTGTTCCTCAAATCAAAATCTTCCCCAGGGATGAGGGAAATTGAAGGGTTTAAATGAAAGAGCAATTGAACATGTGTGTTAAGTCATTTTTAAAAAGTGAACAGTTACTCAGATGCCCCTTATTTTGAACTGAAAAAAAACCTGAGGAAAGCTCTCTGGTATTACCTAGTAAAATACTTTATTTTTCATTTACTATGTTTGATAATCATGAACAAGTAAATCACAAACAATAAATGGTCGCAGTAGTGCAGTAAGAAGGTCACATTTTTTCCAATCAAAGTAATGAGAGGTTTAATTTTTTTTGTTGTGCCTCTCTTATTCTTCTTCTCCCGTGTAGCCTTATTTTATCTACCAAAAGAACATTTTACCGTGATGAGAAGACATTAACCACGATGCAAAAAATTAACTGAAATAGTTATCTAGTAACACAGTTATATTCCTGAAGATTGTCAGTAATATAACACTTACTGCTGGTGTGGTTTTTTACTTCCCCCATCATGAAAATGTTCCAAGTCCATATATTAAGGGACATGTAGAGGCTTTCCTTGGAAGATTTCTGAATTCTAGTCTCTGAACCTGAAGGTGGTTCTACATATATAATTATATTAAGGGATGGAAGTGGGTAGGCATCACTCATATTTTTTCCAGTATCAAGGCCTAAATACTTGTTAAACCTTCAAGTTAATAAATTATTATTTAGGCTAAATATTCACTTTACACAAGATTTCAGCACTGCTTGAAATAGGTGGTGCTAAATTTAAAATGTACTGCACACTGTAAAGAAATATTTCTGTTGCAAGTGATTTGTTTATCACAAACATAAGTCTCAAATCCAGTTTTCTTTTGCTATTAATACTTTTCTTTGTTTGCTTTTTACATTTCTCAGAGATTAAAGTGATAAAAGTCAACAAAACCAGTTATGATTTTGCAGTCAATTTTACTTGTAGCTTCTGAATTCTGCAATGTGTGGGTGTTCCACTCTGCATTATAATTACTCATTATTTCAATATAATTTTTAACTGCAGGGGGTTTTTTTAGTTCTGTCTCACACGTACTGTGCAAACAGTGACTTTTTAGATTTTTGAAAAACTTTTATTTAAAAAAATATGTACATATAATTTTTTTTGAGGAATAGGCGTTTTATAAAGACCTTCCTTTTATAGTAATGGTCTCTGTAGGTGAAGTACTGATTCAAGTATAAGTACAAAATACCAGAGGTTTTGGTAAAAGCTCAAATAAAGAGAAAGTAGATTCAACTATTGATTTGAACACACATAATGTTCTTCCAAAGTGTAGGAGGGACAGGTTTTGAGCACAGTTGACAATAATATAACACCCTTTTGTGATGTAGATAAAGTGCCTGAATTACATAAAAACCATATTGTAGTTAGATTGGCCTTCTCTTTTACCCAGTGACCAGTTTCAGAATGAACTTGCTGTGGGCTGAAATTATCTTTAAAATAGCAGATGACAGGCTGATGATCACCTCTTCTTCCTTGAAATGGGAAGGCCACCTGTTTGACTTAAAATAGCTGCCCCTTCCTTAAAAGCAGCATTTAAACTTGCCAGCAGTCTCACATCTGGCCAGATGTTGAACCGCTCTACTATGGGGAAAGGTTGCCAACAAGCTTTGGAAAACGGCCTAAGTAAGTACTGCGGAGAAAAAAGACAGTAAATGGATTCATTGTGAAATTGGACGTGAACTAGAAAACAGCAGCAGAGGCGAACATGTGAATATACATTCCTGGCATATTTCAACATCTTTAACTTCCAGAGACTGAGGAGCTGCTGGAAGGGGAAAAAAAGAAACCAAAACAGAAGTTGGTTAAGAACCACCATAGAAGTAGAAACCCCACTGCAACTTAAATATGATTAAACTGCTGGTGCTTTGTACACAGTGCTTACCGCCCCCATCAGACTTTTAATCACTTTGTTGTGCTTTCTCTGTTTTTGTTGATTTCATCTCCTTGCCCTGTGCCTTGATTTCAAATTCTTTGCAACGGTGCTGTGTCTGAATAGTGCCAGGCACATTGCCGAGAGCTTTGTGGGGCCCTCACCATGCCCCCACAGGAGAAGCAGCAAATGATGGTATGTCTGAAGTAGTGTAGATACTGTAAAAAGCTACGCAACTGGTTCTGGTAGAAGATACCATAGTGCCAGACAAGTCACTAGAGAAGACCTATGGTTACAATAACAAGAACATAACTGGTGAAAAGTGATGCTCTGTTGTGCAGTCAGAAGAAAAGCATTTTTGTTAGAGCTATTTTAGATGTGTTTTCATGTTTTCTCCTGATCAGCTTCATTCCTTTAGTGTAGATTCACTCTTCTACACACGTGTGCAAACAAAAAAGAGAGAGGATTATGACTATTGTTCATTTGGTGCTAGTCCTGCAAATCTTCCTACTACAAGTGAACCTACTGGGCTCAATAAGAGTATTTGCTTGATTAAAAATTTATACAACTTATTGGAGAAATGCTTATGATGTAGTGAAATGATATAGCAATACAAGCTTTTTGCCTTATAAAACAGGGAGCTCATACTGTGAATCTATTTTATATACCAGACAGTACTTGTGTGGAGGTGATATTGTGGAAGCTGGTGTGCGTTTCCATCAGTGCTGTAATTGTGGCTCCCCAGGAAACACTTCCACCAACTCTCATTAGTGCATAAGGCCTGTGCAACACTTCTGTACGGTCACTCCTATGACAGCTGCATAGAAGAAAGAGCTCACAGAATGAGATATATCTATTTGTTTAGCACTGAAAGTGATCACTTTAGAGGGTTATTACCATACCTCACTCTCTTCTGGATAATGGCTTTCCTCTTCTTCTAAGCCTTTCAAAAAGAATTAATTTAGGGTTAGAGATTGGGCACAAGGAGCTAGAATTTTGCCTAACTCTGAATGCTATACTCTGTCACTGAAACTTAATGATGTTGCAGATGCTAGAGGGCAAGGGAGAATCACCTTAAGAATAAAATGGGTTTTTTTTCCCTGCTCTTCAAATCAGTGGCGTTTAGATCACTTTATATAGAAGGAATATGTATACTAATCATAAACTCAGTCTGTGATTCTCCTCTTTCCTTTTCATTTTCCAATTCTCTTGGGAGGCGATGAATTCAACAGAAAACTCAGATATGTTCTAGTTCCTATTCTACTATAATTAGTTGATTAAATATAAGAAATAAAAAAATCTTACATTGAATTATTTTGTTCAACAAACACTTTGTAAATTCTTTTTTTTAATCAAGATGATCTAATAGCAGTACTTATAGTTTTCCATGCCTAAGCTTACTTCTTGATGGAAAAAGCCATCATTCTAAGGACAGCGTGCAATATTTAATTTCAACCAATGCTTGTGCCAGGAAGCATTTTAGTTCAGCTGTCTGCAAATATTCAGTGATTAAAAACCAGTCATTTACACTGTTGAAATAAATTCAGCTGCAAATGTGAATTTCTGTCCTCCACTTTCTTAAATGTTCGCCAATTCTTAAATTTTAAATCTTGTAGATGTCATGGTTATGTAAATAAATGAAAATATTATTTGGTCTCATGTGAAACCCTTCTTTGTTGGAAAACCATTTGGAATCAAAATAAGCTGCAAAGAAGTATCTGTTTTGGAAATAAATAAAAAATGTGTTTACATTACTTTACATTACTGTAAAGTAATGACCTACAGGAAATACCTTTAACTGCACTATGCTGCATGTTATTACCCCAGACCACGGGGGTTTTTTTAGTTCCTGCATTTTATAATCTATGAATTGAGATATCTTAGATAATTAACATACCCTTTAATTATTTTAAAGAGTAGAAGAATTTAATAGGCCTGTGGGAACATTAAATAAAAAAATGCTTAGTAAAGACTAGTTTACAACCAGTCGTTTTCATTAAGAAAAAGCACTTCTTCCTGGTATCAGACATTTGTTACATTTTTGCATAGGTTTGGGCTTTTTTTTTTTTTTGTGGACAGACTCATGTGGTAGTTCACAGTCTGATCCAGGAAATCAATATGGATATGAGTCATCCTTCTAAAGTCTGCAATCTTTTCTTCATAAAATTAAGAAATATTCAACACTCTGAAAACTTGCATGTCTAGGAATATTGACACATAATATTGGCAAAATATAACTAATAGGAAGATACTTTATCAATATAATAAAACAATCATTCATGAGCTAAAAACCTGTATTTGTATAAACATGGCTTGTAGAAGTATTACTGTACTATATTTTTTTTTTTTTTTTTCAGCTCAGTCAGAAATAGGATCTTTTTATCCCTGGGTTTGCTAGCAACTACACGGAATGTACATTGCAGAGTTTGTGGCCATTATCTCTATAAGTAATCCCTCAACAAGTTCAGGTCAATTTAAGATTTGTAAATGAATAGTGGTAAAATCCCTTAATGGATCTTTTTGGTAGAGTCAGACAAAAAGTGGCCTTTGCCCGTATGGGGCAGCAGAGGAGACAATCCCTGCCCAAGCAGTGGTTGCATATGAACTGTGAGTGGACTGCTGGGTCTAGAAGGGTAGACTAGTCGTATATATTATTGCTACAGCATTTGTTTGTACAGCTCAGCATCCGTCCTGTCATGCAAAGCTTGTATTGGGTGAACTGGCGCTGTAACTGCTGTAGCTGATAACTATCTGGTGCTGTAACTGATTTTTCTGAAACATCTTCCTGCCCTCTGATGAATGCTTCTCCAGCTTCATCTAAAATGTAGTATGAAGGACTTTGGCCTTATTTTTTCCCCCTTTACATGCATGTGTGTAAGGAGAATAATTTTCATTTTTGTAAATCAAAATCGACTCAAAGTACCCTCTCATACTAAAATGACCTGCATCAAACCGGAGAGTTTGGGAGTAGATTTCCAAAGAATCTGGACATAGGAAACCTCTGAGAATTTGGTCTGGCAGCTCTCAAAAACTAGAGTAACAGCCCAGAAGTCCTATGGCCAAGCTAACTGACCATTTCTTATTCAAGAAATGAGGAAGAACAAACAGCGTGTGGGGTAAGTGTTACTGCAGATCAGGCCATCTCTACTTGGTTATGTACTGCCTAGGGTCTATATGTATACTGGATCTGGTAGGATCAGTTAGAACAGCAGCTAAAACCAATAACGTTGCTTGTAACTGTTCCTACTTCATTAATGAGTGAGCTATTGGTGGGCTCCTTTCTAGCGTGCCCTGTCCTCATTCACTCTCTCACAATCCCTAACCAGTAGCTGGCTATAAAGAGAGAGGAAAACTCCTCCATTGCTTCATCTGTCATTGCAGTGTATTTAAACTCACCTTTGAAGCTGCCAAGAAGCTACAGGGATAGTAGCACCATTTCCTATTGTCTTGCTGTAGGTAGCAGATGGAAGGAGTGAGCTTAGTTGTCAACTGCTGCTACTAATGAGGGGTTGCATGTTCTTCCCTGTTAGCCCTGCCCAGAGACATGTGTGCAACTCCCTCTCTGATGCCATGATAATCCCGTATGACTGTCTTGTCAGGATCGTGGAGGCATTTAGCCTTGAGTAAGGTGCATTTACAACTGTGGAAAAATTCTTCCCATCTGATTTAACAGTCCGGGAAACAGATGGGAGAGGCAGGGTAAACCATGTACCAGTGGAAGATGACCTAATGTTCCCATGGTGCCCATGCCGAACATTTCTTTAAATCCTCAGTTACAGTTGTAACTGGCTGACTGGAAGCATTGGAAACCCCTCCCTACAGTTAAAAAAAAAGCTTCATTTTTGAATTGTAATGAGTTCAAAGAAAAATGAACTGCAGTGGAAGATGAGACTTGAAACCTGGATAGAATGGAGAAGCAGGTCGAAGTCTACACAAAAGTATAGTATATCAAGTAAGGAGAGACAGCAGGAAATGGACCTGACAGAAATGGGAAAGCCTGAGGTAGTAGAGAAAGGTAGAAATAAAAGAAATAGCAATAAGAGTGAGGGAAAATTAATAGAATGAGGTAGAAACAGAGGAATACAAAGGAATGACCAGTTGTAAAGAGGAAGAAACAAAATATCTGCAACCCAGATTAGCGTTGGCCTGTGTTTTGCTGGTAGAAACAAGGTGTAAAAGACTGAGGTGCCCATCTCTGTTATTTTTACTACTTCTATTTTCCTAGTTGCTTTATTTGAAACTTGTTGCTTACAGTGTTGGAGCAGGGATATCGAAGATGTTATGATCCTCTGCTTAACTGTGCTTTGGTGGAGTCGGCAGCAATGGCATGGAGCGGTAGTATTTTGATTTGGCAGCATTCAAAATCTCTGCACCAGCACAAACGGCTTCAGAAAGTACAAGAAAACAGAGGATACTCCTTTTGCCAGACTTTTGTTGTTCAAGGCTATTCGTAGGTGTGGATATGTGTCTCTTAAATGTTTTTCAGATACTTTTTGGAGCAACAGCAGCTGGTAGAGGTGCTGGGACAGATCTGCCTGGGCTCTGCTGCTCCTGTGGCAGAGAATGCTTCCCCAGGAACAGGGAAATGCACTCACAAACTCAGGGTGACCTCAGTTTTGGAGGAAAGTGAAAATACTTACAGCCAACCGTGTCTCTCCTCCCAAGGGTGCCTTCTCCCACATTGCTCACTTGTTTGTTTATATTCAAGCAACACTTTAGATTTTTAAAATGAATCGCCCACTTCTTGCGTGGCAGAGTGTACTTTCTTCCAGACACATATGAGGAGACATATACGCAGTGCAACAGGGAGAGCAAAGGCGCTGCTGTGCTGGGCAGAGTATATTAAATATTGTGACTGATTCAGGATTACACTTTTCCCGTCTCCCTGAAACTGCTGCTGTAACACACCTCCTTAACTTCATCAGCCTCTTGTTACTTTGCATTGCCCCTAAAGCAAGGCAGCCCTGGAATATCACAGAAATAGTCCAGAGCAGGGTAAATTTACCTGCTCCCACACCTAGGTGGAACAGGATCGCTTCATTCACACTTTTCCATGCTCTTATCACTGCCCATCACTTAAGCTTGTCTGTGCTTGCTGCCGTGCCTGATGTGCTGTCTGCTGCTGACTGCCGCAACAGGCAGGCAAGGGATAAGCTGTAATATCAGCCTATCTTCAGGGGCTCAGAGTCGTAATGGTGGTAGAAATCAAACAAAATTCCCATTTCCCCTTCTCCACAGTGATACCTGGGAACACTGGATTTACCGTACTGTTTCAATCGGACGTATCTGTTATCCAGCAACAGGCACAGGGAAACCAGTTTCAGAGGGAGGGCAGCAAAACAAAGCCAGCCAACTTTTGCCAAGCTATTCAGGATTTTCTGGTGTTCGGGATATTGCAGGTAGAGGAGTGTTTAATCCGGATCTCTGCAATTATCTCTTGTCATGCCAGAGATGTAATTTGATGACCCCCATTTAAAATATGTGATAATCAGTGTGTAATAAAATAGGTACAGTATATGCGACCTATAGCTAGATGCCATTTCTCTTGTAATAATTTTATTGATGCTTTTGTGATATTTTTCTCTACTATTCTCTCTTCATACTTTTATCAAAAAAGCCTTATTAAAGCCATCAATAGATATTTTTCACACAAGATTCCCCAAGTTTCAGAGGAAAAAAGGAGCTTCTGCAAAGAAGTGGCAAATATGAGTTTCAGTGGGTTTGCGGTTGTTTTCCCTTTCATTCGGAAAAACAAAAGCTATTCCAGCTTTTTTAGTGCAATTTCAAAGTAGATATGGAAATACTGTCATACAATGCCTTGTAGTCTCTTTCCAATGTTATTTCCTCCATGTAACGCTGTCATGCTACACCCTGACTTTGTGCAGCCTGCATTTAGATCTAAATAAGTAGTATATGAAGAGATATGTAGTCTGAGTTTGACAGTCTTACTATGGGGACACTTTTGTATCATGTTATGACAAAAATTATTCATGCTTTTAAAATGTCCTCCTAAATATTTGACTGAGTGCCTGAATTTCACAGGCTGACACTCCCATCCTGCTGTATTTCCTCCTCAGCTGAAATTTTACCTCGGTACAGTTCAGGAGGGTCCCTGTTCTACATAAATAACAGATAAATTGACAAGGCAACCTTGACCACACTGTGACTGCCTCTTCTGACTGTACAGCAAAATAAGAACTGCCCTCTTGTAAAGTAGATGCGGACTGAGGACCATGGGACAGGAACTGTTGAGTTGCAATCCTAGAGGGGATTAAATCCCAGACTTTTGCTGTCACCTTGATCAAACTGCTGATGAGGGGGATTTTCAGGGGTGGAAAAGACAGTTTGGCATCCCTCTGTGATTGAAAAGATGGGGAGTTCACAATTTTATGGCCCTTTGTGTTTCTAGTCCTCCCACTTCACTGTCTCTTGCTTCCCACCACAGGCTTGCATCCTCCTCTTCCCACAGGACGGATGCCAGCTCTAGGGAGTGAATGGCTTAATGCCAAAGAAACGCTAAAGCTTTCCCTGTTAGGCTGGCTTTGAACAATGACATGAAGCCCCTGTTTCCAGAGCAGTTCCAGGTTACCACAGAAGAAAGAATTAATTCTTCTAATTGCTCCCTTTGACCCAAGAGTGCCTGTCTGATTTTTTGGAGAGGAGGGACACATGGAGCCAGCAGCGTGTGCCTCTGACACCCAGGCACATTTGCTGCTTTTAGGAAAGCTGGGGAGCGGCAATTAGCTGGCCTGGGCAGCGTTCTTAAGGGGCACGGGCTCCACTTCTGTAATACATCCCTTTCTTAATGCGACTTGATGTAGATAGAGCGGGGGCCTATCAGGTGTGAAAAGCCCTGCTGCTCCTGGCTTGGAGTGGCCTCCAGACAGCGATTTGGCGACGTCAATCTAGTCATGCTTGATTTGGACACTTAACACAGTAAAGCAGGATCCCTCTCCCCCAGATCAACTTCTCAATTAGCAAGCTGCCTCCTGTAACCGCCTTGTTTCACAATCCCTCCGGGCCGCTTCAGGGGTCGTTAGGGTGAGAAAACTCCAGCACGAGCTCCAGCTCCAGCAAAGGCAAGGGGAGCTAAGAGATTTCCTAAATACATATAACCCTTTTTCAAGTTGTTTGCTTTCATGGGATTGATTCGTGGCACATTAAGAAGCTTAAGGCTTCAGTATCTTCTTTAAACTGCCCACCTTATCGCCTTTACAGCCGACAGTTTCCTGACAGACGGCATGTAAGGAGAGATAACTAGTAGGTTAGTACACACATATATATTATATACAAATATTATATAAGCTGCTTGGTATTTTCTGCTTAAAAGAGGGACAGGGGAAGCTTTTCATTTGTAATCTCTGGTTTTGGTTAAAGAGCAGCTGCTGCGAGCAGTCACTAATTTTAACAGCAGATCCGGAGAGGTGTGCAGGGGGTGCCGATACCCAGCTGCAGTCAGCGTAAAATAATAAACAGGGAAATTTACGTCCTCATCTCCCAAATTTCTTTCCTTTCTTTATTAGGGAGCAAACTATTGTAACATTAAATATTCAAACTACATAAAATCTCAAGGGCTTTCCTTTCCCACAATCTGTTACCAGTATTCATGCATATGAAGAACAGTAACCCATATACAAACGGCACCTTTTTTAATGAGCAATATATGTCAACGTGACACCTTCTTATGAAATGCAGCTTTTTAGGTTCTGCCTTTGTGGATGTAATAATTGAGATGTTTCTAATATATGCAGTTACATTACCTGCTCATTGTTTGCGATTTTGTTCCTCTTCTAACTTTATGCTGTTTATAATGCTTCTAGCATTTGCTTCAATTCATGCTTAGTTTTATTTAATTAGAAATACAATTTTCTGCTACATTAATTATAAATTTGTGCAAGACATTGGCACAGAATTTCTTCAAGCATTCTTTTTAGAAGAACAAAAAATCACAGGAAGTGAGGAAGAAGGTATAAAACCAGGTATAGGTGTAAAAATACCAAGACCTTTAAACCTAAACAATTCAATAAATATATGTGAGGAAAAAATCAATTATTTTTAATTATTTAATTAATGAATCTTCTTACATTAGTGCAATATTTATCAAAACAATTGGGTTAATGTTAGAAAATTGTCACAGTGATTTGTCTCAAACTCAGGTGTTTTGAAAGCATACTTCTATAACTAGCCCTAAATATGCTGAAATCTGAGTTTTGAAAACTGTATTATTTTTAATTCATCATTTTAATGTTTATATCTTGCTTGAAATATTTTTTCCCAAAGCCATAATATTTTTGTGAATGTGTCGATGATATATAGATATCAGCAATGCATATGCATGCAGAATGTGATGTATATAGTGTATGTGCTTCTTCAAAGTACCCTGATGCTTTGATTTGTAACTGTTTAAGGTTTTACTTAAAATTCTGAACACTGCACAGAGCATAGCCATTTCAATGGAATACTTCAAATAGTAAGTCCTAAAGGTGACACAACAAAGGAAATACCTTGGATACTGCGGCTTTTATTTATAAAGGAAATGCTCACATAGTCCAATGAAGGAAAACTTTACCTGTTTCCATTTCTATAGGAAAAGCAGTTCTATTAAACCACTGCTTTGTTGCACGAATTTGCAAGCACATCATATGATTTGTATGAGCAGAATGAAATATTTGCATGCCATCTAATGGATTGATGCACACCCTTTTTCCCAATTTCTAAGCATTCTGCTTATTGCAAACATCTAAAAAAAAAAAATCTTGCTCACCGTGCAGCACTCATCTTGCAGTGTTTTTTTAGAAAGAAGAAATTCCAAATGCAGGACAAGAAATTATTGTGTTGTATAGTGGGGGAAACATGACTTTCTCCCTTTTCATTCTCTCCTGCAGAACTATTTTGTTGTTTTTATTTTACACACATGCTTACACACATGCACATGCATGCACACCTAGTTTAGCTCTGCAAACATTTTCCAGAAAGCAGATGCCTCTTAGTCTGAATACCATATATCTGAACGTTATTCTTGGGCAAATGCTTATGTCAGCGAGTAGGTGCTATAAATACATTCAGATTTTTCATAGTACCTATCATTCAGGGCTCCTAAGGGACTTTTGCACACCAAGCTTCCTCTTGTCCTTTTAATGCAAAGTAAAGATGGGAAAATTGAGGTGCAAAAGGGGTATATTTGCACAAGGGTACTTAGCAAGGTAGCACAGGGATGAGGGATGGAGACTTCTTTTCCCCCCTCTAAACATTGACTTATGTTCACTACTGGCTTTCATCGTGAACCTTTTAATGTGAAAAAAATGGCCATACCTTGCATTCCTAGTAGCCCCTTTGATAATTGCTGCACACAGCACACCTCCTCAGCCCAATAGAACGAGGCGAGGACAAGGGGCCAGGGCTCTTGGTGTATGACAGTACTACTGCTCAGGAAACTCCATCTTGGGGGGTCACATTGCAGTGTAGCATGTTCTCTTTTACAGCTTGCACCATAGCTCTCCTTCTCTGCTAAAACCGCTGGGGTGATTCCCACAAGCAGTGATGTTTCTGGGCTGGGGACCGCTACCTCGAAAAAAGCAATTCTTCTCGCACATTTGTTGTATTGCTGCATACATATCTCCTAGAAAAACAAGACATGTAAACACGATGAGAACCTTGTGGCTGTACTTCCTACCTAAGCACGTCTTTGCCTACAGCATCATGGCATGAAAGAGCCTGCTAATGATTCTTAAATGTTCATTACTGTAGATCTTCTCCCAGAATATACTTCTCACCTTGAATGACCCATGTGTTGAATTTTAACTAAGGGAACCCATGATAGTAAGTCTGTCATGATGCTGGCTTTTTTTTCCTCTCCAACTCCTAAAAGCCTTTTATTATAGGACTGCTTAAGGCATTCTTCAATTAGCATGTGCTATATTGTGGCTGGAACAGCTGTTTACCATTTAATAAAGCATGGCATAATTTATTTTCAGAGTCTACCAACCGTCTTTGCTATTACACCAAGGGAGAAACACAGTAACTGCTTTGTTCACAGCGCTGATGAAAGAATTGTGGACTTTATTATATGACCTCATAGAACTATTAACTTACCCCCCACTTCTATTTCAATATGTATTTACCTGACAGTCTGTGCATTGATTTCTTACCCAGAGGTTCTACATTCTCAGTCACCTCTGGGGCAAAATGAAAAATGTCTATGTTTTATGTGCCTCACATTAGGCAGCTAATTATATATTTGTACCTTAATTTCCTTCCCCTCCCCCATCTCCAGAGGCAAACTCTGAATGCACCACTTAGACCTTTTCTTCTTAGTCACTGGAGAAACAACATAGTTGTTGGGAAATGGTAGGAGCTTGCCACTTTCTTTGGGGACTTTCTGTTCATTTAGGTGGTTTTCTTCCTAGATCCCTCCTTCTCTGTTTAGCTCTTTGTGGGGTATTTGAATCTAAAATACACCTTAGAAGCATCTCTATTGGGTTCTGCTTCGTCTGCAGCAACGTGGAGCTGTATGCAGTTGTAGGACAAGTGATAAAGTCCCCATATCCATGTTGCAGGTGACACTGGCTCCCTCCTAGGAGGGCCTGCAAGTCATCCGCACCACCTTGCAGTTGCATGGAGTTAAAAGAGGACAGATGGCTATTGCATGAAGCAGCATCCACATGGCAGGTGAGCATCACTTTTCTGTAGGTACCATAGTGAAGATCATCACTGAGGGTCCCTTACCTCAGGCCCGTTTTCAGAAATCTTACTGAGTTATCAATGTACCTACCACCTTTGAGATCGTTCCTTCCAGTAATAAGAAGGGGGGGGCAGATGGCAAATGGAGCTCAGCAATGCTTTTTCACCACCAAAAGGTACAGGTACACTCCTTAGTCATACCCATATTGTGCAGTACATGGCACAAAGCCCTAAATTAGCTTCCAGATGTGTAGACACATCTAAGTGGCAATGTGAGCCGTTAGTTAGCTGGGACATGAACCTAATTAGCCCCGGTGGAGTGCTACACAGTCACAGGTGCAGCACTTAGTCGACCCTGACCGTACCACTATGCAGTGCCTGTTAGACCTACCCCCAGGCTGTAAACTAGCTCAGGATATTGCATTCATGTTCTTATTTGAGTTTGGGCATTAAATTTGTTTTTACATTGCTCGAGTTTGACAATGAAAATACGTCAGCTGAGTATCTGCAAGTTTTTTGGATTCAGCCTATGCTTGTAGATGGATTTATATGCATGATTTAAAGCAAAGCTTGTGTAGAAAGATGAAGTTTATATGGTTGCTTTGTAGAAATGGATGTAATATTGATGTTGACTTTACTGGTAGAAGTTTAAGGATGTCATGATGCATGAGTGGTGGTGCAAAGCAGAACCCTGAGTGCATTGGGAGGTCATTTTTAACTTGAATTTATTTCCACAACATCAGGCATAGATCATTGCGTACTGGGCACAATCATCCTTGCTTTTCATCTGAGTCAATGAGAGCAGTTAAAGAAAATTCAAAATGAAACAAAATTGTAACTTGATTAAAAGCAGATAGTAAATTAGTCCAGGATACTTCTTAAAATTGCATTTTAGCTTTAAACTGAAAGTTTGATGATCTGATTGCATGACTGAAGGGACAGGGTAGCAGGCTGTCACATAAATTATGTAGCTATATTTGTTCCTAACATGAACAAGGGGTTTTTTTGAACTTGTGTGATTTAGGCTTCAGTGTTAGCACTCTATTGACCAAAAAAAAAAATCTCACTTCCCAGAGTTTATTCAAATTATAGGTTTAGAAAAGTGGTATTACATCAATTATGTCTGGTCATGCTTCAGATTTTTCAAGTCAAAATTAAGGTTGGTAATACTTACTTGAAATGAAAGCTTAGATTGTTTCACAGAACACAAATAACCTAATTAGGGAAGGATATAGAGTAAATCTATGTTTTGTTTTGAATGCCTGGTTTTGAGGTGTTTGAAAATGGAATTCATCCATGTTAACTTTACATAAAGAATGCTTTCATGCAGTCTGCAGAGAAAAAAAAGGCTCAGTTTCATGAACTTCAGCAGGCATGGGATAGAGTTTGGCAAATAGTTTGCTCTACACAGATGGAACAAACTTGAAGTCTGTGCTGAAGGGAATGGCTCAGCTACATTAAATTACCATACACAGTGACGAGGGCAGCACCTAAAACCTGGGTGCAAAAAGACAAAAAAAAATCCCACCCACCCTCTGCATTAACTATTTGACTTCAGATTACATACAATTATTTTCTGCTGTGACAGTCATATAAAGTAGAATAGTGTGAGAAAGAGCAGCTTCACCTAAGAGAGGTTTGCACTGCCCGTCTACAGCGTGTGGATCATGCTGCAGATATGCAAGTGCTAAATGTCGTGCACAGCCTAACCAAAGCCAGGCGGATTACTTAAATAGCCAGGCTAGCTAAACATAAAAGCAAAACACACTCAGATGAGTGGTGTGTCACTGTGCTGCAAGGCTACAGCCTTGCTTTACTGCTGCATTTCCATCTGCCTGCAATCCAGCTAGCAACTCAGAATTTTCAGTAGCAAAGACCCTAGAGGTGCAGCTCACCCTCAGTAACAGAGTTGTGTTTCCAGAGGCCACACACTGAGTATTCTTACAAAAACAGTCTTATGAATATCAGTATACTTGCAACATCAAGTTAATTCTTCAGTATCTGAGTTTGCTTCTAAAATAAAATGAAGGGTACTGAGGTAAAAAGGTTCGTCTACTCTAGTTTGGCAAAACTCTTTTCACAGTATTACCAAAAGAGGCAAACATTGAATCAGCCTTTGATTTTAGTAAATGTTTAAGCACACTTCAGCAATAGTGTTTGAATGCCTTCCTTAACACACCTAAACTGACTGGACTGGTTTGTTTGCCTCTTTTTTTTTTTTTTTCAGTATCTAAAATTGGGGACAAGTTTTGAAGCTATTTTGCATAGGCATCTAAGCCATATTAGCTACCTTCTCCCATGTTATGACACTTGTGATTCTACATTTTCAACAATAATTTAGCACCCAGACAGCTGAGCTCTCATGGAAATCTGGCTGCTTCACCTGCAGCTGGGGAGTGTCAATGCTTCAATCTGTTGAGCATCCCGGTTGGCAACTTCATTGTATTGCCCCTTTTTTGACACCAGGTTTTGTCAAGAAAAGTCTTCAAAAGAGAGGGACTTAGAGAAAGACATAAAAGCAACAACAAGGATACAGAAGAGACTCCAGAACCATTTCAAAAGTGGCCATTTTCTTATCCATAAAGTTTGTTCCCCACATTTTTGCTTTCTTCCTAAGGAGTCTCTATTTTACTGGCCCCTGCTGATTACTGGACCAGAGCTAATTGAGGCAGAGGCAACCAAAGTCTTTTACTGGATTACAGTGAATGGGATCAGGAGGTCTGTGGATGAGCAGGGTGAATGAGGTACTCTCTGCTGTTGCTTCTTCTGCACTTGTATAGTTTAATTTCAGTAGGTAACGTTGGGCAGCTTCTACTCTCCCCTTGGCTGGAGACACATTTCATTTCCTCTGAGTATTTAGAAAGTTGTTGCAGGGAATGGAGGATGGGTGGGAGTGAAGTAAGTGTTCCAGGCATTCATAAAAATGTATGTGGGACAAATTTCCCCACTTTCTTTCTCTACAGTTTGTCAGGGACAATTTTCAAAAATATCTTGTGGGAAGTTAGAGAATATAGACTGTTTAAAACTAGTAGTACTTGTATCCCTAAGTCACTTAGAAATGTCTAAGAAGTCTCCACCTAATGATCAAAATATTCAGCATGTAAGAATTATGTATTCTTTAAAACTGTGCTTCTCAATGTGCTTTGTAATCTAGATCCTTAGATAATTTTTTTCTCTCTCATTAACTTTTCGATTCTTTTATGTGGTTTTATGCTTCTCCAAATAGCATCTTATGCTGTCTGAAATATTTGCTAAGGGCCAAATTCTGCCTTTCAGCGCATATATCTTGAATTGAAATCCTGAATAATATGCAAAACTACTAGGAAAAAAACCCTGATTGTCTATTTCAGTAAATGATTACATTTAAAACAGTGTGTGTATTATTTTGATCCTTCGTGCCCAGTGAAGAACAGGGGTTTAAAAGTAGTATTTCAATTTTTTTATAGAAACTGTATCTGGCAGGGATATTACAATGTGAATATTAAGTCTCACCTTCTTGTAATGAATAAATTGAAACCAAAATTAAGTGAGTTGCCAGGGTCATCCACTCAGTTAGTGGTGAAAGCAGGTCTGGAACTCAGCTCCTATATATATTTTTCCCTAATGAACATAGTTAACCCAGTAGTGAAAATGAGGACTAAAAATAATTTGAAGCCATGTGAAACAATCCATAATTACTGCACTACAAGAGAAATTCCGTTTAATGTCTGCTTTGTCATTTCTGAATCTCAAGATATTTTCTCTTCTTCATTTTTCATTGTGCAAACAGACATTTTGTACTCCTATTGGAAACCTAGATGTCTTATCCAAGTGATTCAACATTTTAATATAAAATTAAAGTAGACAAAATAGAGATCTTGGTAGCAAATTAATGGATCTCACAGAAGACAGCTGTCAAACAAGAACAGCAAAAGGGAGGATGCTTGTGGGAACAGCTGTAACCAACATCTTGTGAAAGTCCCACATAAATTGAGAGGGAATCATGCCCCAAGTCAGTTACATCCTAGTGTGTACGTGATTCTGCCTAACGGTGTGTTGTATGATGGGGCCTTTCTATGTTAATGGTGAGAACCAAGCTACCCCCAACCCCGAGTCTTACTCGGGGCCTCACAAAAAATCTGTACGAGTGGATGGAAATTGGCGTGGATGTGGTTAAACTGAGTCTCTCTAGAAAGCACATGCATCATAATTATAACGTAGTTTAGTCAGTGTGTTAGCACTTTTGCATATCTGTCTTCTCTTCCTTTCCTCTTTTTTTTCTTGTCTTTCCCTTCCCAACTTTTCCCCTTTTCTCATCTCTCAGTACTTAACCTTCAGGTTTCTGTTTAGTAAACCTACTGAAGTAGAATCAATAGCTTGGTGCTTAATCACACTTTTTGCTGCTCAAAATGTCAGGTTTGGATTTGTTTGTAGAAGGGCTTCTGCATGTCTTTCATTTTTTAGCTCTGTGCGGGATGTTCTGTACCACTTAAATCCATTAAGAATGAAAGCTTTTGTTGTGGCTGATTGTTCCAATCTCTATTTTTGTATATATGGGATAAATACAAGATTTAAGATGTTGGTTTGGTATATCAAGAGAAGAGATCCATCCTTGAACTTTTACATTTTCACATCCTTTCTTCTTAGATGAAATCAGTAAGAGAAAGTTTTCTAATGTGCAGAGGTAGCTATAACATGTGTAGGTAGATGGGGAATGAGTGAGCCTTCTCTTACCACAGAGAGAGTGGTAAATAAAGCACTGAATGATACCAGACAGCTGTGAGTACTATGTAGAATTGAAATCCTTGCCACTTTTTGATAAAACAAAGCAAGAGGCTGTAGCTCAGTGTATCAGCTCTAGCTAAGAGCCTGCCAGGAAACTTATTTCTTGTCTCTGATAGTAAAATTTCTATGTTTTAGAAACTTCTTTGTGTGACAACTTCGAAGAGGGAAGGAAAAAAAACAGTGTATGGAGAGTTGAGCGCACACTCCTGTGCAAAGGAGTACATGAAGGCGGCTCCTGACTGATCTCTTGATCCTTGGACCAAACTGAGGAGAAAGTCTAACAAATGCATCGTTTTGCAGTAAATTAGATCAGATTTCCGCATCTCCGCACTCAGTCTGTGAGCTGACAGTTCAGTAAAATGTTCCCTTGTAAGGTTCGCCCTCTTAGGAAAAGGGGCAATAATTCATCATTAGAATTTCAGAGTCCAGGTGTAGATGAAAACTGATGGAGCCTCCAGCGAGGCAGGGAAGGTGCACAGAAGAAGAAAATTTTATCTGAAGCCTAATTCCCTGGTTACAGCAGAGAATAATTAAGATAATATTGCTTCAAGAGTTCTTTAATGATTAAAAATCACATATGCAGAATCCATAAATTGGAGGGCAACAAATTGGAAGGATACAGTGTTGGAGATCTGTTTTGTGCACGTTGTAGTGGGAAGCACACGGGTGGCACAACAGCAGCCCGGGCAGCCACAGGAGACCAGTCCCATTCCAAGGACTTTGTTTAGATGCAACAAATCATTTGTCTGTTATTAACCCAGAGCTTGTAATTATGCAGATTGCCATAGATTTTCCTGGGCCTGGAAGTGAGATTGAGGGTTGTTCACACTATAGCAGGCAGCTCAGGGCTGGCCATGCATTACTGAACTTGCCACATTTATCATGTTGACTGATGGCAGCAGAAGCAGGTCTCAGGTCCCAGTGGTTAATGTAGTGGGTAATTAACTGTCATTTGCCTAGTAATAGGCTGATGATCAATGGTTTGTGTGGAAACAAATTCTAATCAGGTAGCTGATAAATGCTCAGGGAGCGAGAGCAATTGAAATTGGGGGAAACTATGTCCAGAATTTCAAACTGGCATTGTGGGGTTTTTATTATTATTATTAATGGGAGAAAACTATGTTCTTCATATAAACAGCTTTATCCAAAATTAAGAATAGCTAATATAAATCTCATATGTTTGTTTTGTATGTGGTGGGGAAGAACCAACGGCAAGGCAGGCCTCCTTCCCTTTATGTAATTGAAAAATTTTGACATATCTGGTACTTCGCTGAAGCAGCTTCTGTGGGGGTTTCTGTTTTGGGGACTATGGAAAATCTGCACATAGCGGACTGTGGTGCAGTAAATCTCCATCTTCCACAGTGCTGAATGACAGTCCCAGATTGTTTCCCCGCTGTGCAACATGCAAAACTGCAATCCTAGACGTAATGGATTCCCACTTTCTCATGCACACAGACACACCCCTGCAAAGAGGACATGGCTGAGAAAGGTGACACAGCCTGCCCCGGCACCCTCTCCAGAAAGGGGCTAGAGCTGCATCTCAAGTATTCAGTTGTTGTATCTAAACTAAGTATTGAGGTGGTGTCTGATCCATCTGTGCTGAGCTTGAAGTTGTTGGGACCATTCTCAATCATGCACTTAAATATTGCTGTTGGAGAGACTTAAAGTCTGACTTTCCTTGTACCGTAACCTTATGGAATAATAGTAAGAACGTATCTACAGTCCTTATTCAGTATCTTTTGCAGCCTGATCTGCTCTCATTGTACAACTTAACTACCATCATCTTCTACATAGATGTGAAGGAAAACAGAGCTGGTCCTTTGGTCAAGGGATTTAGTCTCTTTTTAATGCAAAGCCAGCCAATGACAGCGGAGGCAACTAAGTTTTAAGATGAGGAATGAAAGTCTGAGTGAGATTTAGATAATCTTGGTGAAATCCATGCATGATGGAGATGGAACTGGAACAGAATGTTTCATAAAGGGAATATTTATGATTTGTTTAAATAATCCATTATTTTAGTAATTAGACTTAACAGAACTGGAGGTTGACCTGAGCCATTCTAACAAGAGCTGGTGAGGATGGCCTTATTCCAGTGCTTCTCCAACCGATCATAGTAACTGGCATCTCAGACAGCAGAAGAAGGATCTCAACTTCAAAAATAAGCAGGCATGTATTATTTTGGCAGCTCACCTGAAGCAGAAGCAGAAGGTAAAAAGATTTGGAATCAAGTAGGCTTGTTGGTAACCCATGAAATTCAGTAAAATGGAGGGATGTGATTAAAAATCTGTGTTCATTTTTATGTTACCAAACTGAATTTTCTACAGAGCACCTTTGAATTCATTAGTTTAGAACTGCTTTTAATTTGGTGCTTCCCTTGAGAGCCATTATATTTTTCTGCTGTCAGCCTGATGTTGAGGAAAAAAAGAAAACTGGCAGATGTGGCGTTTTCATCTAGTGTGCTTCGTAGTTAAAAACAGCATTAACTGCTATGCACAAGCAGAGCATTACTTTTAATAATCCATCACAACTAAGTAGTTGAAATAAACTTAGTTTCAAAGATTGCTGCCATGTAGAGGTAACGTATTTTTTCTTGTTCATTATAATCCTTCTATGTTACAAAAGGATGCATATGTGTGATATTTTTTTAATACACCCACTTGAAAAGTATTGAAAAATCTTTAACAAAGAGAATTTTTAAAAAAATTATATAGAAGTCTGGCAAAAACAGCATTTCATATTGTTCTTACAGTATTTTATACCTCTACTCCTGATGTGACTATATATAGTTTACAGCCTCATTTACTTTAATGTGCTACCTGAATAACATAATCATAGCAATAACTATGGTATAGGGTTGTAAGGTGCATGAACTGCTAATGCTTTCTGACGATTTAAATGACTTGTTCATAAAATGTTCTTTTAATAATAGTGGTAAAGCTTTTAGCACTAGATGTCAAAAATGCGAAGAATATTGGCTTTTTCAAGTGTTATTTCTTTTTCTAGCTAAAGTGTGTTTTAATAATAAATAGCACCAAAAGCCAAGGTTATGTGGCTCCTGTCTGTATGGCAGGATCCAAGCAGAGGACTCTTCCTGCATATGCTAACAGCTTGACCTCTGTCTGTGCAGTTATGTAACATCCCTAATGTACTTACTATTTCTTTGTTTCGTTAAACAAGATGTTTCTTGTATCAAGAAAGGTCAGTATAACCTGCAGAAAAAAATAACATCACAATAGGTGCAATATTAGTCTGTCACTGCTTCATAAAGCTCTCTCCAGCAAAAAGAACTATGCCTTTGTATTGTAAATTGGGCAGACTTGTACCACTAAGACCAGCCTTTCCAAAGGGAGATATACTGGGAAGTCAATCAAAGGCCAGGCAACTGCTGGGGGATGAAAAAAAAAAAAAAAAGATAAAACAATAAAAAAAAAGAAAGTTTGATTTTCTTTCCAGCTAAGCATCTTCAGTAATATATTTCTTTCTATATCTTCAGGTTATTTGGCGTTACAGGAAACTGTGCTGCCTGCAGTAAGCTCATACCTGCTTTTGAGATGGTGATGAGAGCTAAGGACAATGTTTATCACCTGGACTGCTTTGCATGTCAACTTTGTAATCAGAGGTAAGAGAATTTCTTGGATCAGTTCCATAAGTTAAGTGCTAATTTGACACCTGTGTGGACATACATATAAGTGAAGAGGAAACTTTTACCAGCAGAGGAAAGCCAAGACCAGTAGGACCTGGATACTTTTCGTGGGGCTGATACAGAACATCTTCTATGACCTTGGCCAGAAAACTTTTAGTGCCTCAAATTCTGCATCAATAAACAAGAATAATGTTACTTCATCTCCTTCATAAGGCTGTCTGTCGAGTCTAATTAATTAATATTTATAAAGGACTTTGAGATCCTTTTGCTGCAGAACAGCATAGCAGCACCATTTGTCATTATTACATTAATTTCACTTGAATTCCTCATTTTTATCACATCTCTTTCTTTTAAAGTACATTTTGTTTCTTCCTGTTGCCAGAACTGTAATCATTTTATATTTAAAATATGTTGCTCCCACCGTTTTCTCTGTAGCAGTGTCACACTTAAGCTAAATTCTTATTTCTGAATCCTAACTGTGGATTATTAAGACCCCAAGGATCCGAACCTGACACTTTGTTCTGAAGCATCTCCCTTAAGATACAGTTGCAGAACAAATGTCAAAAATGATAAAATTGTAAGAACTGAATTTTTCAGAGGCAAATACAGCTGAAATAATAGCAAGTGCTTTCATTCATTCAGAATCATAGAATCATAGAATCACCAGGTTGGAAGAGACCCATCGGATCATCGAGTCCAACCATTCCTATCAGACACTAAACCATGTACCTCAGGACCTCATCTACTCGTGCCTTAAACGGCGGCCAAGTCTTCTCAGAGATCTCACTGAGATCCATTTCTGACTCCACAAGAGCTGCTAGCAGCTTTGCCAGTGACTTCTCTGAGGTCTAAGAAATGAGAGAACCAATTATGTCCACTCCTTAATGTACCTATTATTGGTTTTTTTCAGTTATTACATGATTCTATTTAGAGTTTTATAGCATTCATATATTTCTTCATTCTCGTTAGGAATAAACAGAAGATGTACCTTTCTAGTGAAGTAACAAAAAATTAGGAATAGTCTAACACTCCAAAGTTAGATATAGCTCTAAATAAGCTTTGCTAACTTACCTTGTTCCATTGTGTATTATTTTGTATCACTGTAGTCATTTAAAAATCAAACATCCCTAAAGAACCATAAAATGTAGAGCTGCTAATAAGTGTAGCACACTACAATTATGCTCTTTAAAAAAAGCCAAATTGACCTTTTTCATCATGTTGCATGGGAAATTAAAATACCAGGCAAGTAATAACCACTGCTTAAACTATATAATAATGCAAAGTAATTATAGGTTCTAATGCTGTTTAAAGCCCTATATCAATTTTGTCTTGCCACAGAACTAAGAGGCTATATTCCGAATAAGGCAGGCTGAGGCTCCGGTAGTGCCCATTTAAGTGAGACACTCACAATCCTAGACTTCATTTCTGAAACCCTTCACATCCCTGTTTTTTTCCAAACCATGGTTCTAGTATCATTATTAAAGTGCCTAATATATTTCTGTTGTTCGCTTCATTTATTACATGCCATAATGGGGCTGCATATCTTTAGTGTTGGTTATGCACAATTAGCACTTAGTTATTGTCTTGTCACTTCAGCCCATACAAGACAAACTTCTTTAATGTAAGAAGTCAGCTAATCTTCATCAGTCAAGCAAAGCAGACAATGTTTGTTACCCTGAGTGCAAAAGATTTTCATCATAGTTAGCACTCTTGGATCTGAGGAAGTGAACTGTCTTTTTCTTCCCTCTTAAAAGCAAAGATGTTGTGATTATTTTTAATGTTCCTCTTTTACTATCCCCCTGGAAAAGTGCTGTTAGGTGCTCTGAAACAGAACTTTCCAGGGATATTTAATAATTCTTAGCCTTGTCATTCCTGAGTGGCTCTTATTTGATTTTTACTTTGCATGTAGTTTGGGAAAAGAGTTGTGGAAATAATCTACAGCGGTCTTAGGCTAGGAACAAAAGAATTTATTTACCTGAAACACAGTCTAGTTCAAAACAGAGAATGGTTCCAGGAGTTTCAAAGAATTTCAGAAATTTTCAAAATTTCCTCTAATCCTGATTATATTGCAATAGCTCTCATGGAGTCTGATAAAACAGACTGCCTATAGGGTGCCTTTCTTTCTCGCGATTTGGGGCTAGTCACAGTATGAAGAATTAATTTTGTTATTTTATACAATAAATTTCATGGATGCTCCAGCATAGCTCTTGTGTGGTCCCTGTGGTAAAGCATCCCACTGACTATATTCTCCAGTTAATAAATATCTTTAAAACTTTTGTTTTGCATTGCTTGTATAAAAATACAAAATAGGAGGGCTAGACACCTGACTCATCACCAGTTTCAGAGTTTTTTAATATCTGAGATGAAACTTCTTTTTTCTTTCCTACTAAACTGGATAATCTTATCAGTCATTATGCTATTAATAATTTCTGCCGCCCTTCTCAGGATGCTTTTTTCTTCTCCTAGTTAAGGTAAACAAAACTAAACAGCAGATCCCAAGTGAATATGAGTTTATAAGATAACAGCTTAATTTTCTTTCTTTATTCCACACTGCACTGCCCCTTCATGTGCAAAATAATATTCTTGAGGTTTTTTAGTTCTACTCCTCCCTTTCACTCCAGCTACTATCCCTAATGTGGATCATATTTATTAGAGAGAATATTTTTATTTATAAACTCATCAGAGGTATCAAAAAATCATCAATGGAGGCAGCGGTGCTTACTATCTATTGCAACACATGTGTGTTTGACCTTATTTCCCACCATCGTGTTCTCTTCCCCTGTTAAATTTTAAATCACTTGGATCATTCTTCATACTGATACCAGTACAATATAATTGGACTAGTACCAGAGAATATATAACACACCCTGTTTGGTTCCATATTGCAGATTTTCAGTTATCATCTATCATTTAGGCTTTTTTCCTGACAGAATATTTGCAGCATTCACGAGGAGACTAAATTGTTTGTTCAGTTTGCATTACTTTGTCTTTGGGAACACTGAATTTCTTCGGACATTTTGTGTCTTGTTGCTTTTTCCAATGCCTTCCAGTTTCCAAGCTACCTAATAATCACATTAATTCGCATCAGACCAACACTTTGGGCAGCCTTCAGGATTGCTATTGCATGGTCTTCTTATTCCTGCCCTTTAAATATAGTTGATCCTGGCCAAGGTAAGAGGAGCCTGCCCAGTTTTTTGCCTATTGCTTTTTGTGAAAGATTCAGTGACTTTTTTGCTTTTATGTGTAACTTCACTGTTTGCTTTCTTATTTTTGTGTATCTATAACTCACTCTCCAGCTTAAGTCTCAGTGTGGGTGGTAGTTAGACACCCTTGATTTCAGGGGATTTCAGGGGACTTCTGTTCAGGCCATAAATTCCATCTCTGAGCTAACTCATAATGTGCCTGTCCCCTTTTATTGGCCTCCTGAAGGCTACATTTTCAGACTGAGAAGAAAATCAAGTTTTCTCACATACCATATTCTAGGAAGACAAGCTGTATTCAGGTCTGTAGACGTAGACAGGTCTGTAAGGGATCTCCTGAGCCACGAAGCCTAGTCCTCTCATGTTAAATAGGTACTATCTTGTATTTTCCCTTTCATAAAGCTATTCAGCTCTAGGATCTAATTGCTCCAACCAGCCAGTTTTTGACATATATTTCCCTTTTTTTCTTGATAATGATGCTTAAAGCTGTAGGGATTCTGTGAATGTTAAGCTGTGCTCCTAGCCGAAAGTTTTTAGCATCCCCTTATCTTTCATGTCTCTGTCCAGCTTACTATTAATTTGAAGATTTTCCGTCTCCTAAATACCCACAGAGCTTAATAACAGTCATCTTAATGGTGCAAGTACTCCCCTTTCTTCTCTGCAAACATATTAAACTTCTCAGAAGCACTTCACCTCACAGCGGCAGTAGCCCTGATATAGCCAATTTCTGCAGAAAATTTAAAGGAATAAAAAAGGAAACCACAGGAAAAATAAACTTGTAAACAGATTGTCTTTCACACTTTGTCATGTTGTATGTATGTGACTAGTAAAATGGAGTGGAAAATCTTGCGTGTGGGCTCAGCTGTATCTTTGCTCGACACTTTCAACTACAGCGCTGATCTCACTCCGCCTTTGGCTTTCCCACTTTCTGGAGTTTCCATGTCCTTCCTTTCACGCTTTGTTGGCTGCTTTAGCAGATTGTTGCATAATTCTGTGATATTTTCTCTCTGCTGTCTGAAGTGAGCTTGGAGTATGGTTTAAAACCCCCATCTGGTGCCACGAACGTGTCTTTAAATCCACAGTTCTATCCTATCCAAAGCCGCCTTTATTTTAGTGGGAACTAGACTGAAAATGGTTACATGCTCATTCAGATCACTGTCCTAATGTAGCTGTAAACACTTACCTTTCATATAAACTGTAAAATGCCCACACAATGCTGCCTTTGTTCTCTGTCAAGTGGCAGGGAGGGAATTCACTGCCAGGGAAATCCTTATTTCAAACATCAACATTAGATTTTTCCATGAGTGGACATTTTATAAATTCTGAAGACCTGAAGAGTGCTTTTTTTCCTTGAGTGATTCTAAATTTACAATAAAAATTAATACATTTTCCATACCTGCTTTAAAAAAAAAAGCAGTAAATGAAAAGCACACCAAGTTGAGGTTCGCTGTCATTTGTTTGTATACACAGTACATCATACTGGTAAAAATGCACAAACCCAGGCGCAGCTCCCACTTTCCAGCTTTTGACAATAAATGGACATTTTGACACAACCCTACAATTAGTAAACCATAGCGGTGGACTGATGAACTGTGATGTAAAAGAGTGGCTTTGTTCTCTTAGTGATGCATATAGATTAACATTAATTTGAATTATACTGGAAACCAAAAAGAGATTTTTAAAAAAAGAGGAAAGGGAAAGCAGAAGAGAAGTTTCGTCACAGAGTGCACAAAGCAGAGGTGAAAGGTGTGGGTGTGGTTAAGTCTGAGATTTCTTTATCCTAGAGGAAATAATTAAATGTTTCCAGATGTTGTTTCATTCTACCACAACAAAGATGTGACATTACCAGAGGAGGCACTTCACACACAGCCATCTTTGTTCGCAGCAATATTTCTCTCAATTTCTTAAGAAGTCTTCAGTACCTTGACACACATCCTGTACATCAGAAAAGATGACAGACAGTAGTGAGATCTCCTTAAATATCTGTTCTGTACAATGAAATAGCTATTTCTCAAAATGGAAGTTTTATACTTCTTGTGATTAGCCTAGGCACATGTTCCCCTTCCAAACAAGGTGATAACAGAGGTCATTTTGTAATATAAATGGCCTTCCTTTTGCCATTGTAAAATATGACAGGAATTCTAGGATGTAGGTTAATTATAATGGCCATTCTACTAATGTCACAGTCGTGTCAAAAGTAGTAGTATCAATTTATGGTGGTAAGTCCAATCTGGCATGTTAATGTAGCCTATTGTATATTTTTCCCTGTTCATCTTGCATGCCTATTACATAAATTGGGCGAGAGTTTTAGGGAAGGCTGAAGACTACCATCTGTCTGCTAGAAGAGTAATAGCCCTGCCTCATTATATACTACTAGCCTAGTGGCATCTCAATATGTTCCTTGACTCCATTTGATATACACAACCAAATTGTGCCCTGATTTACATCCTATGCCACTTCTGTGAAAAAAAAAACAAAAAAAAAAAACCACTTGCCAGAGTAGGAAGGCTAGGCTTGAATTTACCTTTCCATTTTAAAGCTGTGGCATGTTTAGATCCTAGAATGTGCAAAACCAGTCTGAAGTAATTGTGAGATTTAGACCTTTGACTTCAGAATAGGCTAAATATGCTTTTAAGAGTCAAGTAAGGTTGAAAGTGTGGACGGACAGAATTTTTTATATTTCAGCCATATAATTACCTGGTCTAATTGTACTTAGGAGCTAGCATGCCACCTTTAAATGTTTTTCACATGCTGCTTACCTCTTGTCACCTAATGAGTGCATAATTCACACATTTATTACCCAGGGGCACATGCAGCCCTCACCGTCGGTCTTTGCCAATGTGCTTCAGTCATTGAACTTGCACGATATGAAAACAGTTGCAGAATTTGAGCCAGAAATATCTCAAGTAACAGGTTTCCCCCAAAGCACAGAGGATCACCCCCAGGGGGCAAACGCAGCCCCAGATGAACGCAGAGGGTGTCTGTACCATTCAGACAGACTCCTACCCTACAGGTTATCACACAGCCAAGCACGTCTAGACAGGCCACTGGCAGCCTCTCTGTGAGACAGCTGTACACTTGGAAGGTAGATGATTTGTGGAACTGTGTATGTTTAAAGCCACTCATGCATAAAGCTGTCAAATGCCATGTAGACATAGGTAGAGCATTTCTGGCTCGACATATTAACATAGCAAAGGCAAAAGGCATTGACACTTTTTATTGGGAAAGGCATCCTGACTCCCTCGTGTAGCTAGTATAGTTTAATTCAAACCATGGCACTTCTCTGAGGGCTGAGAAACAAAATCCTTCAGCCAGGGTTTTGATGCCAGCGACATTGCAAGAAGTCACATGTATTGCTTTGGAAGTGAATTGCACTTTAGGAGGGTATTTCGTTTACTAAATATTTTAAACAATTTAGTCTGCGAAGTTCTGTATTACACTGGAATACAAAGGAATATGTAGCTGAATAACATTCACAGCTCAGTTAGTGCTTTCTGTTGTGCAAGCAAAGGTGGTTGTGTGTCGCACCAGTGCTTGACCCATAGGGAGAGCCGGCTTGCGTTGCAATAGCCATCTGATGTGATGGGCACTGCTGGCTAGACACTCATCCAGTAATCCTTGGGCAAACTGTAAAGGAGTGACTATTTTCTCACAATACATAGCTTTCCCTGTGTGTTCATTTAAGGGAAACTGAGAAGGACAATTATTTTTGTTTTAAATGTGACTTTTACATCTTAGCACTAGTTAAGAAACCTTTGCCTTATCTGGTGAACTGCACAAAAGAAATTTTTCAGCGTTGCTGTCAGTGGAAGAAAATATCAAAGGTGTAAACTAGAGAAACTACAAAAGAACTTCTTTGCTTCAAGAAGTCTGCATTTCAACGTGCCTACTGAAAATCCTTTTGTGTTGTTAGTAGCCTGATATACCAAGATTGGGTTGGGAAGGATAGCAGGAACCTGTAAATTCTTTGAAAAAAGTCTTGACCATAAATAACTTAAAGATTTTGGGATCATTCCATAATCTCTATTTTCAGCCATCAGCAGCAGCAGGCAGTAATCCTACAGAAAAAAAAGTTCGCAAATAAACAAACCAATTTTCCTTTAAGAGCAGAGCTAATTCTTTTCAATCCACTTTTTTATTACACTATTTTCCCTCTATCTGTTTAGCTAGCATAAGGATAAATTTCCAAAGCTACCCAGTTGGAAAATAAATGGGTTCACTGTTTGTCTAGCATTCCAATCTTAACAAATGTAAATCAGTCCAACTGCTACTCATTTAAACCTCCAACTTCACAAAACATTAAAGGACTGCTTTCAATACACAATTTAATCTGTGACAATTCACCAAGATTTCTGCTTGAACATCATTAGAAATTGACTATCTGATAAAGAGAGACCGCTATCAAAGGTCAGGCAGGTCAACCTGTGTAATTTACGTAGTTTTATTGGGTCAACTACAGCAGGCACCACTATTTGAAGGTTAAGTTGTTACAATTAAATACATATACAGCTATTCCCATAGCTACTCTGCTGTTAAATCTACCATAAACAACACAGCATTTATATCTGACCCTAATTGTGTCCAAGATGTCACCATTTGGAAATTATACAAAAAAGGACATTATAATCTGTTACACATTAAACAATACTTTGTGTAGTGAGATCCATAATTAGCTGGTAGAAACTGATTTCATTTATTCACATCAGTGTTAAGGGGTTCATTTAGGTTACTTTCTTTCATTCTAATTGGAATAATGTGAGCAGTGCCTCCCAATATATTTGATAGCTGGAGAGTTCAGTGTAAACAGAGACACGTAACCCTGCCAAGGCACTCACCAGGGAAACTCTTTTTCTATGCATTGGCCCTATTCACTTGCTCCCTAAGTATCTTCAAGAAGACTGGTTTCATCAGGCTGCGGGGGAGTTGATGGGGGTGTTGGTAAAAAGCCTTCTTATACCGAAGCATAGTCTTAGCTGGGAAATTCTACTTTACTCAAAGTTTGAAGCTAGCTAGCCAGAAGTGTTAACATTATGTGATTTTCCTACTCATCAGAAAAAATCAAATGAAATACCTCTGCAGTGTTTTGTTGCAATCAGATGCACATAATTGTATAACAAAGTAGGTATGCCGATACCACAAGAGAGAGAGTAGTTAGATGAGTAACTAAATTTATAATCAACTCCTACGTGAAGAAATAAAAAGGTTTCTCTGCATACCTGCCTGTGTGTCTCTAGTTTGTACCACAATATATGTGAAGTTGTTTGTATGCTAGAAATTGTTCTCAGAACCACTGGTTTAAATCAGTTCTAGTAAAAAATGTAACTGAAATATATCAAGAAATTCTTACCAGTGCACCTGCACAAGACAAATGTAATATATCTCAGATGAGCTTCCTACTGCATGCAATCACTTTGTTTTCCTTCTAGTTCGTGTGAAAGCAGGGCATTTACTTTTTACTCAACTCCATAGCCTGTGCTTGTTATGCTTTATCTGTGTGCTAGTGACCTGATCTAGGACTCCTACAGCTTTTGCTGGGATTTGAATAAAGTCTTTGGCTGGGGAAGCAAAAGGGCTTGAATGCACTAGATTTTTTTTGAAAGCACAGGACTAATTCTGATGCCAGAGCAGTTCCTCTGCTGGGGTTTCACATACATGCACATATGTTTGCCTGTGCTGTGACAGACAGCAGACCTGCAAGCTATGCAGTCACTATAACAAAAGTGTGAACACTTATACAACTCTTACATGTAAGATCTTATCACATCATTCCTCCTGAATCTACCTTTTTCCCCCCCTCTCTTATTGTAATTTCAGATTTTGCGTTGGAGACAAATTTTTCCTGAAGAACAACATGATTCTGTGCCAGACGGACTATGAGGAGGGTTTAATGAAAGAAGGTTATGCACCCCAGGTTCGCTGATCTGATGCCACATCACTAAGAATACAAAGCACTATGTTCTTTTATCTTTTTTGCTCAACATGTATATAAGAAACGACACAGGAACCTACTGAATAGCATAGATATAGGGAGACAGAATGGTTGCGTGAAATAAAAGGCGGACTGCATCTGTATGTAGTGAAAATTTCTCCAGTTCAGAGTTGAATGTTAATTAAAAAGGTACTGTACATACAGCCGGATTCTTTTTGCTTGCTCTTGGGGTTTTTGGTTTGTTTGGGGGTTTGTTTCTTTTTGTGTCAGTTGGCATGAGATGTTTATTTTGGACTATTGTATATAATGTATTGTAATATTTGAAGCACAAATGTAATACAGTTTTATTGTGTTACCATTTGTGTTCCTGTTTGCTTCTTTGTATTGTTGCATTTAGTACAATCAGTGTTTAAATTTACTGTATATTTATGCTTTCTGTATCTACCAGCTATTTTAAATGAGCTGTATCTTTCTAGTAAAAAGAATTAAAGAGCAAATCCCAACCATTATGCTACACTTAGAGCTTAAGAATATTGTTTACATTAAAACTATTTAGAAAAATAATAATAACTCTAGCAGCACCTGCTGCTAATGATGCTATGGTTAAGGGTCTATCAGCACTTCTGTTATAAGCCTCTATTTTTCAGGGGTTAAGCATCTGCTATTTAATTGCATAGATTGTCCTCAAAGAGCACTTTTATTTTACTACAAAATTTTGAAAAAGAAATCTGATTGGTTTGGGATATATCATAAAAGGTGCAAAAGTTAATGATTTTGGGTGCTGCTTTTGTGCCCCTTAGGCATTCAAAATGCCTGGATTTGAATTTTAATTTAGCTGGAAATTAAGCCCTAATGGAAACCAGTGCCTCTGGGTATCTTATTTTATATATATATATATATATATATATATATGTTATTTTTCTGAAGTCATTTAATTTTGGGGGGAATGAAAGTGAGAGGACTTCAGTTTATATACATTTTAAAGATTTCTTAAAATTTGAGGATCTCTCTCTCTCTTCCCTTTTTCTTTGTTTTAATCAGGGCTTAACCCTAAAGTTTTCTGGGTGTGTGTTCTCAAGGAACCCTGGAAAAAAGTGAAACTAGAAGGCACTGTAAATAGCCCCCTCTAAAGGTCTGTTTACATTAAGGAAATGACCTTAAACTGACACTAGGAGAGTGACCGGTTACTGATTACCCACCTCAGTGAATGCTGAAGGTAATTTAAGTGCTGATGTAGATGGGACAAAACTTTGCAATACCAATACAGAAAGTGAGAGCTACCACAGTTGACTACGCAGGTACTTTGCTGTCCATGACAACAACCTACAGTTTAGTCCCATCAATACTGGCAATTAAAATCCTTTTGACAGAGGTGGAGTCACTGCTGACAGCTACAGTTGGTAATCAGTCCTTTTTCTAGGAGGAGTGGACCTCTGGTTTTAAAGCCATGAAGCTATTGTATCAGCAGGATGTCCCTAAGTGCTCATACCCATGACAAAGCTTACAGGTGTTTGGCAAGGGAAAGCAGGATGAATGTTTAAAAAGTTGTTAAATGCATATTTAATTCATTTCTCTTTCCCACTGCAATCTATCACACTGGGAAAACAGCCTGCATTTAAAAAAAAGCCCACAACATTAAGGAAAAAAGATTTTTTTAAAAAAAAAAAAGAAAGAAAGAAAGAAAAGAATTTTACTATACCCTATGTTGCTATGAAGCAGAGCTCTTGTTTTTATTTAGACAAAGAACCCGACCTTTGCTCAAGCTGAGTGCTGTCCTTCCCTGCTCTTCCTGTCCAATTGTGCGGTTTCAACATGTTTTTCCTGGGGATGGGGAAAGCAACTATGTAATGCAGTGAGGTGATTCCTCTAGTGTAGGGTTTGGAGTACACTGCACAGTGGCTTGATTTAGAAATGGATATTTAGTTTTAATGACTATTGTTACAGTGTGGTTTTGTTTCTGGCTGTGAATCCTTTTAAAAATAAGCATGGCTCACAAAACTTGACTTTTAATCATACAGGAAAAGTAAGAAATGCAACAACTCCTCAGGTGGTTCTTGCTGATTAGAAGAAGTAGCTCCACATAGGTTTTGAGATGAAATTTAGTCCTATTTTGTGGACCATCTTCCTTCCTAACCTTGAGCACAAGTCCCTTTCACAGTCCCTTAATATCCTTGGGATAAGAAGCAGTTGATGTCTGAGGTACTACTAGGCTCTTCCAGATCTATTTCACTTGCACTAAACTAGTTGTCCTTTTCATGGAAGTGAGGATGGCCAGAAAGGGAAGAATCATCTTATTTTGATTAGTTTCAATTTTCTTCTGCAGCCTCTTTTGTATCTTTCTGTTAGAAGCCAGATTTTTATGCTTTCCATTAGTAGACTACAGACTGGATAGAAATCCCGGGTTCAGAAATAGGGCTGTGGAATAGGAAAGAAAGGACTGTTTCTGTCATTGACTTGCTGCAGGCTTGGGCAAGTCATTCAACTTCTTTGTGCCTCAGTTGTCCCTGGCTGCCAAATGGGGCTAATGCATACGATGCTTTCGTAAAGCTTTTTTGGCTCTTCAGAAAACCAAGAGCTTTGCATGCAAATGTCTCTAGTAGCATAAGGCTATTCTGGGAGCAGCAGAGCATTTGTATGTGCCAATAGGTGACCACAGATCTGAGGCTGAAGAGCACCAAAATAAACTAAGCTTGTGGAAGGCTTTGTTAGGAATGAAGGCAGCACTGATACTGCTGTAAATGCTAAATCACTCATTACGACAAAAAGTCACTGCTCAGCTCTCTATGGGATGAATGAGGGGAGTGCAATGGGAAAATAGTGGCTTATTGTTACATCCAATGTTACTCATATGTGCATGTGTGTGTTTTATTACATGTCCTCAAAATGGGGAAGAGGAGGGTGGACCTTCTAGGGAGAAAAAATTAGTTTTTCAATTCTATTAATCTTAATTGATATACAGATAAAGAAATGTTGGTATGCTTGTTTGAAGTGCTGCAATGGTATAGCATTGCTTGGAGCCCATGTATCTTATTCACACAGATATCTAAAATTTGTACATAGATGATAGAGTATAAATTTAGATCTGATTCAGGTCGAAGATCAGTTGCACATTTTCCTGAATTTCAAACTTCCATCTTGCTTAGCTGTTAAAATAATAACTGGGACTTGAAATATGTAATGAAAACATTTACAACTCTAATAGGGTATAATATGATAAGACAATATTGAAGAGAGATTATCTGCCAGGCTGCTATAGTGATCTTTTTGACACAGGCTTAGACCATTCCTTTGAGTTGCTTTTAGTTATCTACCCTAGGTTTTCTTCTTCATCAGTGTGTGTGTGTGTCAACATGCTCTGCATTTGGCAAAATGTTCTGCTATTGACCATTGCTCAGTGTATGCTCATTTGCCAGGCAAGAATGCTTCCACTTGTATCTCCTATCTTTAGGAGATTGCATCTCCATCTGTGCAGATCTCTTAAGTTTAGCTAGACAAAAATAATAACAGTTTTTAAAAAATCTATTATTCTTGAGTTGCTATTTTTAAAAATACATGGGAAAGTACCGAGTATTAAACCTTGATTTTCAACGGTAGAAAACTCCTCTACCAGCCATAACCTGCTGTGTCTGTTATCTGCCACGACTGGAGATCAATCAAGACAGCCGGGATTCTGCAGAAGCAGTGACCAGGGCTGAAAGTTGATCTGTTTCATAATTGTATTTTTATCTCGCTTAACATACTTTCTGGGTTGTATTTTTTTTTTACAAGGACACCTTCTTGCCTCTTCCTGCTCCCCCAAAATGCTCAGATTTATGCGCATGTAATGTAAATAAAGAAAAATAATCCAGCAACCCCTCAAATGTTCCTAATTGCCTACATATAAAATGACTTCTGAAAAACAGATTATAAAGTGGTCAGTGAGACCATGGGGGAAAAAAAACCAAATAAACAAGGATTGTGGCAAGGTTTCGCCTGTACAGTCAAAGTACTTTAAAGGCTTTTTTCAGCATAATATACAGCAGCTTCTTATAATTTTCTCAGCAGTAGGTAGTTTACAGTCATCTGTACCTAGAACAAATCTTGTCAAAAATGAAGGTCTGTAGTGATTGCTGGGTATAATTTTATACATTTAGCTGATTCTTCTGAAAGCTTCCACTGTGCTGCTGTTGTCAGACTAAATTATCAATTTAGCCATTTGTTGTTTAATGAATAAAAAACTCCTATGGCATTGGAGATGTTGTGGTTTCAATAAAGCAAAAGCTTTAACAACTCAAACTACAGAAAGCAAAGTGTGTACTGTATATAAGAGCAGTGTTTTTATTCTTCTAAATACCACTTTAGATAAAAAAGCCAATTGCATATTCACTTAATACATCTCTTCTACTTCAGTCCAAGAATGCAGACCAAACCTGTTTACTGTACTTCAGTACCTTGCAAAAGGAAATCAAAATGCAGTATGTGCAAGGTAGTAGACCATTAGCAGAAACATGCTCCCAATAAAAATCTTTTGTTTATGCACCCTTTCTGGAAGCTGCCAATTATGGGTGATAGAAGTATTATAAAAGAAGTTATTTTAATACTATTTAAGGCTTTACAAGCTGAAGAGTATCTGTTTAAAGCCTTAAAGTAAGGGTTTCATATATCTAATACCTTTTAAAATGCCCTTCTGTTGATTTATATTCATCCTGAACCTGCTAATAATGAGTATACATAAGCAAATACCATCTTCCACCTATTCAGCATGTCATTGGTATGAAAGCCCCAGAAAATATCTCACGTAATCAGTGTGTTCAGAGAGTTATCTAGCACAAATTACTCATTAACTCAATAGCACATAATAAAAAAGAACATCAATTAATTAATGAGTCACCCTCAGATCACTTTGATTACAACACAGCTCTGTTGAAACAGCGGTTATAAATGGAGCTGCCTCTCTTTATTCATTGTTTGCAATTGGCCCATTATTTTGCAGAGACCAGTGTCATATTTAACACATGCCTGCAGGTAATTGTGTGATTAGTTTCATAAATGAAGATGCAGAGGGAGAACAGAGAGAGTCTTGCTCTGCAGTCGAGTCTGAAGACGCAGGATTCCACCATCCCTCCTGCAAGCTGCAGTGCTGGCAGACCTCTGCAGCACCCCTGAGACCAGCCTCCCTCCAGACTGCAAGGTCTTAGTGACACGACAGTCGTACTCACCTTTGCTTTAATCTGAAGGTCCCAAAGCCCTGGGCAAGCATCTTTGATTTAGGTCTTCCAACAGACCAAGTTTCTGGTATTTCACAGAGAACACAAAAGCAGAGAGATTAAGTGGGCAAGTCTGTGTTCCTCATACCCCACTATTAGCATGACTTGTGAGACTTCACACAACCACCCCATCCTTTGCCTTACCAAGAGAGGCTCCAGTGCTGTGCTTGCAGCAACACATGCAAACTCCTCAATGCTCAGGAATGGTCGAGGAGCAAGGAGAGGCTGAACATCCAAAGCTTCATTGTGGTGAACTGTGTTTGGTGAACATGAGGTGGGGAGGCAAGTGAGGAGGGCTAGTTGGTTTTAGTTTTTTAAAGTCTCTTAGAGGAAAGATGAATAAAAGAACACAAAGTCACCAGCTAAACTTCCTGAACTATCTTGGTTAAATGCCATTCCAATAAGCTTATAGTGTAATTATAACAGTTCCCTTAGGTAAGTAAGAAACATCTGTTAGTAACACATAGCAGGTGTTAGCAATTACACATACTGATTTTTTTAAAAGTGTTTTTAATTAAAAAGAATTCTGTTTTCTGAAAAGGAAAGCATGGTAAGTCCAAACAAGCTTTTGTTTGTGTGGCTCTAGATCATGTAATATGCAAAACGATAAAGGTAAAATCAATTTAAATTAGCAAGGGTTTGCACATTTGACTCCAGATTATTGCAATCAAAACTAAATTGGGATTCACTGCGTTATTGTAAAGCATATAACATTAGTATTCTAAGCAAAGTCTCATCTAATGTATGAAATCCATACAGTTCATGTAATCACTGAATAAATCTGAGTAGTGCATTTGAACCTAGGAAGATTGCTGTGTTTAAGCCAAATGTGATAGGTGGTGTAAGAAAAGAGCAAATTGCAAGGAAATCTATGTAATAGTTTCTTCACATTCTCTTTGTCCCACTATAGGGAAACAGTTTCTAGATTATGTTAAAGCAAAATCAAACTATGTTGTCAAATTACTGTGAAAAACTAGCCAAGAGCAATTTACATTCAGTAATATGATATACTGTGCCATTGAGAAGTAATAAGCAAGAGCCACATTGGAAGGCCAACTATTTAGAGGTGGTTTTAATTCAAATTAAAAGATAATGAGATGACAAATTTGTTTCCCTGTCCTGATGCTGTATCTCCATAGATGCCAAGGTGAGGATATCATGCATATCAGGATTTAAATCTCTACATAAGTTTTGGCTTTCCTTTTATGTAAAATATGTAAGCAAACGAGTTGGCAGGGAAAGGAGCAAGAAATACCAACAATAGTACGATCTATGGATTTGTCTTTGTATCCAGCTGGGATCCAGGTTGTGCTTGTTGTCATACACAAGTCTGTGGTTCCTTTCACAAAAGCATCTCTGAACTACAATGCAGAAAACTATTCTTTCTACCTACAGCAATATAAAGGAGATAGTTTTTTTTCACGTTCTTCACAACAGTGTGTTTTTTATAAGGAGGTACTTATATAAAATAATGTCTGTGAAAAACCCTACCAGTAGACTGTTACACCAAAGGAAAAAAAGCATACATGTTTTATTCATCTAACTGAATGCAAGGCTATGGAAAGAAAGAAAGACCAGATTTTTTATATTTTTCTGCTTTCAGGAAACTTGTTTTTTATCCTATGTTATCCATAAATATTTCTAACCGTCTTTATCTTTTAATCGAAATACATAACATTTGATTAAGCCTTTCTTTATATCAAGGCCATTATAGCTTTTATCAATTGTGTCCAACCAATACAATGCCAGCAATGTAACAAGCTTTCTGGATGAACAGAATAAGAAAAAATAATACACACCTTTTAACTCTTACAGTTACATTAGTAAGAACTTTTAGATACTTCCTACATAGCTTTATTAGCCATTCATGACTGCAGAATAATATTCAGGTATCCAAACCAGATGCCACACAGTTAACTGTTAATATGAGCAGTGAACAATAATCATGTAGCAATAGCTATGAAAGTATTCTGATGGGTTTTTTGTTGAAGTTGAAGCAGAGTATTTCAGTACTCCTTGTACAAAATGCCCTTTTGGAGTACAGTAGCCCTGTGACAATGAGTGCAGATTAATTTAAAAAAAAAGAGAGAAAGCAAGATAAATGCCCAACAAATGTCTTTATAATGACAGCCTTACATTTGTTCCTACAGTCTCTCAGTCGTCACATAAGTGATAAAATTACTGCAGCAGTGAGGAAAACTTCTGCTTTGGCCTCTTATCCCAATTTATTTTGGGAGCATTTTGATAGACCTTTTCACTCTCTTTTCCTCAAAGGCCTCTTAAAAAAGGGAATAACTTTTGTTGTGTTTTGTATGGGCAGCTGGAAGACCTACCTGAAGGTAAGGTTCACAGGGTACAAAGAAATACAAGAAATACATCCCTGGAAACAGAGATGCAAACTTGTAAAATGAGCAGGATACAAGACACATTTTTCTTCAAAGTCAAGCTTAGTACCATCTACTCACTAAGGATACGCATTAACCTTTGAGCTAAGGGCTCGAAGGTATTTTTAGCTGTGGTATCAGCAGCACACACCCAGCTCCACCAATGTGGACTTTACTCTCTATATAGAATCATAGGATCACAGAATTGTTTATGTTGGAAAAGACATCTAAGATCAAGTCCAACCATAAACCTAACACTGCCAATTTCACTTCTAAACCACGTCCCTAAGCACCACATCTACCCATATTTTAAATACTTTCAGGGACAGTCTGTTCCAATTCTTGACAACACTGTCAGTTAAATAATTTTTCCTAACATCCAGACTAAACCTCCCGGGGTGCAACTTCAGGCCATTTCCTCTCTTCCTATTGCTTGTTCCTTCGGAGAAGAGACAAACACCCATCTCACTACAACCTCCTTTCACATGTAGAGAGTGATAAGATTTCCCCTCTGCCTCCTTTTCTCCAGGCTGAACAACCCCGGTTCCCTCAGCCTTCACCTGCTTTGTTGCCATTCTTTGCGCACACTGCAGCAGCTCAATGCCTGTTCCTGTAGTGAGAGGCGAAAACTGGACACAATGATTGACGTACAGCCTCATCTGTGCTGAGCACATCCATTTCTTCTAATTTAGAAATTAGTGCTCATGCCCTTGCTATATCTTGGAAGTAGTATAAAGATAAGCGTATTAGTGATTTTGAGATGCTATAATAATATTGAAAGAGAGGATCACAAGTTAATTAAGCTGGACAAAGCCCTTAAAACTTCCCATAGAGAGTAGCAGGACTGTGCCAATACAAGGGAGCCCAAGTGATAAAAGACTTCCATGTATTGCCTACTATCAACTTAGACATTCTGGCATATATTCTCCCAACTATCCCAAGTCCTTCTAGTTTACAAGGTACTTATTTTGGTCGAATGGTGTCATAGTGGCATGAGTTATGGATATTTTCAACAACCTGAAAAATCCCTTTAAACAATCTATAAATTTCTGATGAATATCTGACATGTCCATACACCTTTCATTCTTTAAACAGAGGTATCCAATCTGGGAGTCTTAAAGGCATCTGGAAGCAACCCTGTGTAATTGAAGTCATCCTATATAGGATCTTGTTGCTGGCATTTACTGGGAAAGTGAAGTAACACAGAACTATAATAAAATTTCAGGGTTGCATTCACCCTTGTCTCATCATGTAGTATTCTAATAGGAAGTTTATAGAGAGGTTGGATTTTTAAGGACAGGCTGGGTATCAATTTGTTCCAAAGTTTTTATTGCGCTAATGAACTGTAACAGCTCTAATCTATTTTTAGATGGTGGCATTTCAAGTCTCTCTGCTCCTTAGTTCAAAATCCATAATGTGGAGATAATATACCACTTTTCCACCTCACAGGATCCGCGAGGGTAGTAATTGTGGGATTTTGCAACAGTGCCAGCTAAGCATATAAAATACCTAAGGAGGAGAACAGCAATATAAATAAATTTCAGCTTAGAAATTTTCAAAAAACAATAATTGCTGGATGGTAGAGAAGTACTGGGAAAAGGATTGCTCTGCCTTTACTTCTTATCACAGTTCCAAACCACCTTTTAATAGTCCCTGTCAAAGACAGACACTTGGCTAGATGAGAACTTTGATCTGATCCAGAGTGGCCATCTTATATTATATTCTTCCCTGAGGTGCTGTAAGGACTAATATGGCACAAAAGAATGAGAGACAAGGAAAACTATTACAGTCTACACAATTTATTTTCACATTCACAATTATTCTTCTACAAAGTGTGTGCCAATTATCCCTGCCTGTTTCTCAAGCCATTAGTAATTGGTTGATTACACAAAGCAGAAGCACATGAGATGTGGCCTGAAAGATCTGAAAAAGAGTGAATAAGATCCTTGAGGCTAAATTCACAGAAGAAGAAAACGTTGCAGCTGTAATTTAAAAAGATGGTACCTTCAGACCTGATACAATGTGTTCCCTTGTGGTCCCTAGCAAAAATAAAACAAACAAAATTGAGCCAGTACCACATCTTCAGTGGGTCTTCTGTGTCCAGCCTACTACAGACAAAGGCTACTGGGAACGAACACTCTTTGGCTCTGTTGGATTGTATAAGAGTAGCCAGTATAGCAAATCTTTCTCTTTCAACCGCTCTCTCACCCAGCTCTATCTTCCCCAAAGAGATAATATAGTTCTACTAGAACAGTATTGCCCACTATGAAGCACCACCCACAGAAGCAATTTCTTCTGCTGTCTCCCTGAAAAAAAACCCCAAAACAACTGTTTAAATTCAACATTTTCCTCAGCTTATTCTCACCCCAGCTCCAAGCTGGAAAATCAGAACTTTGACATTTGTTCTTTCTTTTATTATTGTTCACAATTAGTTAACTAAATCAGATAGACCAAAAATCAGTTACAGAGACTTGATTTGGACAAATCTCTGATCATACACAAGGCTCGTATAAATCAGATTCATTCTTGCAAAAATCCAAAGAAGTGCTGCTAGTGACAGCAGCAGAGATAGGATTTTACCTCTGGGAAGAATAACGGATAGCAGGAAGCAGCCCTCTGCCATTCTACAGCAATTGCTTGCCACAGCCCTGTCTAATCTTTTTTAGCTAGTCAAAGCATACAGCCTGTTACAGAAGGTCTCTGAATAACTCAATTGGAAGCCAGCTCAAGCCGTGGCAACGTGACTTTCACTCAACAACTTTGCCAAAATTTGAATGTAGATTTTTAGAGTTGAAAACTTACTCTGATAAGTTATCATGCCCCTGATCTCTCTTAAAGACACTGAAAAATGGTCTTCCTTGAGGCTTCTCTCCTGTACGCACATATCTCTCTCTCCAATTAGACTTCAGTCCATTAGGTATTACTAATCCGTACACACCTGTGAACTACAAAATAATCTATTTCGATGAGCACCAAAGCAAATCAGCAAGAACTCACGTACAAAAACTGAGCACAATCAGATTATGCAGAAATAGGAAAATTGACTTTCAGTAGTCTTAGAGCATCTTACCCTTTCAGCAAACAAGTCAGTGAAAAGTTTTAAAACCGACCTCTACCAGACTTTGTTTTACCAGTTCAAGAATTTTTGTCTTCCTAGTAATGTCCTCTGCCTTATCCTGCAGTCCTTTACCCCAACCCAGGACACTACACAGAGCCTATCAATTTAAGGCATCAGTGAATCACAGAATCACAGAATCACAAATCACCGGGTTGGAAGAGACCCACTGGATCATTGAGTCCAACCACTCCCACAAAAAACTAAACCATGTCCCTCAGGACCCCGTCCACCTGTAACTTAAACACCTCCAGGGAAGGCGAATCAACCACCTCCCTGGGCAGCATATTCCAGTGCCTAATGACCCTTTCCGTAAAAAACTTNACAGTATTCAAGGAGCAGTCTCACCAGTGCCGAGTACAGAGGGAGAATAACCTCCCTGGACCTGCTGGTCACACCGTTTCTGATACAAGCCAGGATGCCATTGGCCTTTGATGCCATTGAAAGCAGGTTTATAATGAAGCACTGCAGCATGAATGGAGCTACTGAGGCACAGGCACATATTTGTCCACTCCTGTGATAGTCAGCCTTTGTCGTAACATGAGGCACAGACAAGGGGCAGTCTGCAGGGAAGAAAGGTGTAAAATCATAGAATCATAGAATCATAGATTTGTTTGGATTGGATTGGAAGAGGCCTTATAGCCCATTTAAATTCCAAACCTCCTGCCACTGGCAGGGACATCTTCCACTAGATCAGTTTGCTCAAGGCCCTGTTCAGCCTGGACTTGAACACCACTGGAGATGGAGCTCATCTATCAGAGCACACTTACATGCCTCATGGGTTCTCAAGTGGAGGTTTGACTCTTTCAAGCCAGAACTGCATACCATCATAAGTATATCTCATGATTTCTTCCACAAGAACTGAAAATGCTGGGAGATGGATATTTGTTACTGGTGCAAACTCAGATACTTGTAGTTGCACTAGTTTTGATCTCTGGATATTAGTTTTGGACACTTTCTCCCGAAAAAGCAGGTTTGCAGCTTTGCTTCCTCTTACTCTTTATCACCCTACCTGATGTCTCTTCCTAGCAAGCCCACAGTTCTACCAGCATGCAGTTAAAATGCTTAGGCAATGCTGGGGGTTGTTTAAAATGTAAAGGGACAGAAATTATTAGCTCTATCAAAAATTTTATTTTAATGTAAGTTAGACAAGCCTCAAGCATATTTGCACCTGCAATTACTTGCTCCTTCTACTGTTGTGCCCCATGTATCTGCTTGTTTCAATTGGCCCTAAGGCAGGAATCCTCAGAATGTATGCATATCCTTCTCTGCTTTCTGCTGACATGTTTTCAAATCACAGATTTAATAGTCATAATCTTCATATTTAAATCTTGGGCTGTGCAATCCATTCTTGTATTTATTTGCAAACAGAAAACCAAAGTCTTATATTACCCAAATTACCAAAGCTGCAGCTAAAGTCTGTGGGCTCTTTGGTTGTTTGGTGTGTGTCACTCCCAACTTTAATATTTCCACTAGTTTCTACGTATGCAGAGGACCCACATAAAACTGGGTACTTGTGTTATTCAGTCACCGGTAAAAAGTCCTAGGCACAAAGAATTAACAGAAGAAATAATAGGGAGGAAAGAATCATCATCATCATCACCATCAAGGAACTGAAATTGTTTCCTTGAATCACGTTAAGTCAATACCCAGGAACACCTAACCTATGGGAATTCCTTATCACAGACTACTTCTCCCAGGGCCAGATTGTGCAGAGTTGTCCTCGAATATACAGGATTATCCCACAATCTATCATTAAAGAAATAAATTTCCCAACAGTAGGATCACATGTAATAATTATTTTCAGAGCAATAATTTTGTCCAGTACTGAGATCAGTTCTACTCTGTCAAAAATACAAGTCATGTGACAGTTCCTGACTGGTTGTTTTATGTCCGCTTTGAAGGAGTCTGCTGTATAGATGTTTCAACCTTGAACCCCCCCTTTCCATTCCCTTTTTTTCCGGCTTTGCTTCACTGCCGTATGTGAAACTTCACCTCTTGGTCAGAACTGCTCCTACTGAAGAGGACTAGGGATGACTGCCCCTATGGAGCAAATTAAGAGGTATTTTAACTGGAGCATCTTGCAACGTGCTTTTGTTTCAATTTTTTTTAACAGTGCCTCTGAATTATTGATTTGGGGGTTTATATGTTACACTATCGAAAGGAAGAAAGGATATTTTCTTAAATGCCAAAAAGATCATTATTTTTTTTTAGTTTGTTTTTACTTTGCCAGAGGGACAAAGTGCATATTCACTTCTTCAGTTCCTCATGTTACAATCTGTTGTGTTTTTATTGAAGGCAAAGAAGAAGCTCCTGTTTGCATTTTCTTAATTAGCCTTTACTTTTTGTGAAGAAAAGGTTTCAATGAGTTTTAAAGATTGCCACTCCTGTGACAGCAATCATGAATGGCGATTGCATAGGTGACAGTAAACCTCCAAACAGATGTATCTTTTGGGAAAATAAGGAATGGTTATACTGCCAGAAACCAGTTGATTCCTATTTGGGAAAGAGTGTCTTTCTATTGCAGAACAAAAAATCTTTCTGCTGCAGCTCCTCTGCCCTTTACCTATATCTTCAAAGGGGATTGAACTTGGATGTAATTGATTGATAGATAAGCATTTTATGGAACTTTCACATCTTTCTTTTTCAGGGAAGGCCTAATGATGGGAACATCCTCATTTGCTTCATAATCAAATAAGCACTTCTTATTGTGGATGCTATGAATATGTGCATTTAGACCATCAAGAAGCAAGGCATATTAGCTAATAATTGGCTTTAATATCTGAAAAGTAACATTAGCTACAGTTTCATGAGTTTGATAACATCAAAGTAATGTATGAATTGATACGACTGGCACAAATCAGAATATAGAAAGTCACCATACTGGGTCACATTTCCTATCTACTCAGTATTCTCCCCTTTCCAGCTACTATTAGGTCCTTTACAGCTGTCTTTCTCATACTGTTAGTCACAAATACAAAGAAGGTCAAGAAGGATTAGAAAAATCTCATAAAAAAACCCCAACCTAAATAGTTATAAAACTGAATTCTGTAAAGAAAAGAAAAGGATAAAATTTAAGAAAGTTTATTGCTGGCAGTAGGTCAGTCCTCACGGTGGTAGAATGAAAAGTAGTTGTAATTATCAGCTCCGCATGTTTGTAGTCATTAGGGATTGCTAACTACCTTTAATCATGGCTATGGTTCAGTTCCCTAAGGGCAAGGGAGCAAGCATTTACACCTGCAGCAAGTAATTACAGCTACTTTCACTCCCCTGCCATGAAGGGATGGAGCTGCTGCTGGCAGCCAGCAGCTGGGAAAGGTGGCATTCGAGAGGCTGCACGTACAACCAAGTCTAAGGCACAGATGCACCACTTTAAAACATGGGAATAAAGCAAGTATTCAAAAGTGAGAGGAAACATGCTTCACCTTAAGTCTTATCTAGACCTCTAAATAGTAAAGATTAGGTAAACCCAAGAAGTTTTATATTGTTTCCAATCATGATATGATAATAATATTCTTTAAAAAAACCAACCTAAATTCTTGTCCTGGAACAGCTCATCCCCTACACAATGTTTTATACTTCTGTATGTATACATAGCCACTTTCTGAGAGGCATAAAATGTTAATATATTCAATATTAAAAGATTCTGTGAAAACTACTTTATTTTTTTACTTCTCTTTTCTTTTTTTTTTACTCTTTTATTTTGCACCACGAAAATAACAATTCAATTAAGTTTAATATTACATTTATGAGCATCTTTGGTTTTCATCACCATTTCATTGTTATTATATGGAAAACACCATGTTCACCACCATGAAACACCGTTAATCCTAATTTTTTAGTGCATTGAAGTAAGGAAAAGCCAGTTAGTTGTAAAAAATGAAAGTATACTGAAAACTTTTTTCACTTAAATTGGACAAATTGTTCTCAAACTTCAGCCATTGTCAGTTGAGTGTTTCACCTTTCAAAGGTAAAATGGGGACTCTTCTCACCAAAAGATAAAAACTCTCAGAAGCTATAAAAATCAAAATAGCTAGAACAAATGGGACAGGAGATCTAATTTAAGATCTTATTTAACAGAAATATTAGGAATACATATAATTAGTATGTATATACTATATGTAACATTAACCCTACAGCTTTGGAACTGAGAGTGAGAGGGGAGAGACAAGAAGATGGTTATAGAACATATTCTAACCTGTCACAGTGAGACAAGGCTCAACTCAATCACTCCACTCAGTACACATGGACACATGTTCAAATACAGACATTGTCTTACCCTTGGCCAGAAAATGTGGGCATGCAATAGAGAGCAGAAAGTTAACATCAAGACAATGCACCATCCCACAATGCTTTTTCTGTGAGGCAGTTTTTAGCTAATAACATCACTGTACTTGAGCACCATCCTATCCACCAGACCTGACTCCCTGTGATTTCTGCCTCTTCCCAAAGATCACTAGTGCACAGAAGAATCAACTTTATGTCAGTAGAAGCTGTGAAAGCAAAAATGATAGAGATTCTCAACAACCTCTCAGAAAGTGATATGCAGAACTGTTTTGGATGTTGGCAGCGTCATATGTAGCTGTGTGTCAACTCAGAAGGAGATCATAGTTGATTTTTTTAATTTGTTAAAAAAGAGTTACAGACACGGTATTGTTTTTTTCTGTCAGACCAAATACATACATAGATTCATGCATACACACTGCCATACCTGCAAATACATACCAATAGTGCCTTTGGGGTACTTTGCCCGTGACATAAACATCACAACTCCATTTGGTTGCTGGTACCTGGGCTGTGTGCTGAGAGGCAGGTACACTCCTCTATCTGCCAGAGACGGACTCCTGCTGCTTTGGTGGAGTCGCTACTATGAAGGACTACAGGACCAGAATGGGTCAAAGGCAAGAATCAAAGATGGAGATGCTGAGCACTACTCCTCCTCACTTTTTACAGACAAAAGAATTGGTGATGCAGCAGGAAATCAATGACATGACTGGGAATTAAACTCCTCCTCCATTGCCAGTTGCGGGTTAGATTAGCAGAGTTATGAACAAAATGAGGCATACATGATAGCCAGTATGTTTCTTCAGGAGCTAAGTCTTCCATAGGGGAGCTCTGAATTGCAACATCCATCCCAGAGACAGCACTCATACTCCTATAGTATATTTACATCTTGTGGTCAAACACCACAAGAGAAGGTTGTAATGGTATGTTGCCTTAGCAGAATCTCGCAGGCACACTGCAAACTGGACTGTTATGTCATCTCCCAGGTGGTTTGGGCAGAATTAAGAACTGTCATGACTCAACCCTTTCCTTCCTATGGAATTCATAGGAGTGCTGTGACTGTGATAGAAGCTCTATGCATACAAGAAAGGAATGAAAGCAGCAATCACATCCAGCTTCCGGACACGAGGAATAGACTTCTCATTTTGTCTCCCTGACCCATCATATAGTCCACAAGCTAGCCTTTCCTGTCCTTGAGTCTAAGGCAATGGCAATGTAAAATTAAAATATTTCTGATTATTACAAATGGGCTATTTGAAGTCAGTGTGATGTACAATAGTTTAGCAACTTCCCATGAAAAGATAACTTATTGCTCCCAGCCAACTTTTACTGGTCATCACAACATATAAATATTGATGAATCATATATGTCTGCGCGTTGAGTCAGACAAAATTAATAACTGCAAGAATATTTCATAGACTGTTCCCAGCTGGGCCAAGGTTGGAAGATTCCCCATTAAATGTATAACTGTTTAGCAAAGATTAAGTAAAGCCAATTTTCATTTGAGTGTAAGATTTTTTTTATTTATAATTAGCAATGTATTTTACAGAATGTTCACCTTGCTATTAAAACTAAAACAAGGGATTAAAAAACATCAGCCTGCTCAAGAAAAGAAAGTCCAGAGTGCTGTTACTATGAGCTGCTCCAAAAACTAAACTCACAGATCCCAACTTATTGAGGAAGGGAAGAAAAAATGAACCAGCCTGAGCAATGAAGGGGTTAATTATTAGACCTGAGTTAAAGGTGTCCTCACAAGTAGGCACTTCATCAAGCAATGGAGTCAGGAAACAAGGGAGAATAGATGAAGGTGCTAGGGATAATAATGATGGCAAGTAATGATTTCCCTAGAGATGATCTGATCTATGGCCACAAGCAAAGAAAAAAGGCTAGAAAGTACTATAACATTACCTTGGAGTACTTAACAGACTCAAAAGCAGTAACCTGGTGTCAAAAAAGGCCCATCACCCTGCTCATTTTAGGTAAAAGAGTTATGCCGAAGTACAAGAGGGGAATGCAAAATTCACATCTGAAATTAAACAGCTGAAAGGTATGATTTAACAATGCTCGAAACTCAATAAGCCAAAGATAAACAGCAAATTAGATGACTCAATGTCAGGAGGAAAAAACATCTTCCATCGATCCCATCGTCAAAAATTAATCTGCCTGAGAATGCCCTCTGCTCCAATCCCAGAACTGATGAAGAGTGGAGGAATAGAGTAAAACCTATGTACTAGTGCTTCACCTTCAGGCTAGACCCTGATTACAATCTCCTGTGAGACATTTCAGCATGAAGCGCCTCTCATGTTGGGACTGCAAAATTAAATTGCGATCAATACTTTACAAAAATAATTGGGGAAAAATGTTCAGAAGTCAGAGCTGTGCTGTGTGGCCAACAAACATATGAAAGTTGTAGGGTTTTTTTTTTTCTGTTTGTTTTTTTTTTTTCTTTTCCTTCCTTTCCTCCTCACCTTATCTTTCTGGGGGTTATTCTTCAGGATAGATCAGTTCAAAGGTGTCTCTTGATAATAGTGTTCTTAGAATAGTTTCACTCACCTTGTTAGGGAATTTCAGAGGCAGCAAAGCATTTTGAGTGCACGAAGTGCATTATACTAACACCCTGTTTTGAATCTCTCTCCTTTTTATTTCTTCATTGTTGTTTCAATCTAAATGTATATGCTTTTAATTACTTTTTAAAATGATTGACTGTATTTTTCCGGCAAACCATTTTTTATTTTTAACTGACAGCGTTAAAAATAATTAATTTCATGCAGAAGCAGGAATGCCTTACACACCTCGTGTTTCAGTAAAATATTTCTGGAGATGTTAACACTTTCATAAACCTAAATGTCAAGATCTAGAGTTAAATTTAGGGTAAAATATGTGTAAATAAAACCATCCAAATCTTCAGCAGTTTCTGCTACAGATTCTGCTGCTTTTCTTGTTTTGAAGTGTCCCTGTCTTTGGTTATGGCAAGTCCTAAAATACACATACACATACAAAATAGAAAAAAAACCAGTCATTTTTAATTTCTGACTCTCACAAGTAATAGAAATGGAGAAAAAATATGAGCAGAATAAGATGCTGCTCAAATTATTGTATGATTTTGTGCATATGCACAGTTGGCAACAGATATTCTAGAGCTTATTGGCAGGTTTAGAAGTGTACTTAGGTTAAGCCAAGCAATTGAAGTGTTAAGATGTGGTACAGGATGTATCAAAAAAGGAAATGTTCATTATGTGTTTCTATAATGCTACTGTACAGCAACACAGGGGAGGGGAAAGGGAAAGGGAAAGGGAAAGGGGAAG
>WAAB01006917.1:9480-37944 GCA_013389865.1 Piaya cayana
AGATGCCATTGGCCTTCTTGGCCACCTGGGCACACTGCTGGCTCATGTTCAGTCGGCTGTCGACCAACACCCCCAGGTCCCTCTCCTCCTGGCAGCTCTCCAAACAGACCTCACCCAGTCTGTAGCTCTGCATAGGGTTGTTGTGCCCCAAGTGCAGGACCTGGCATTTGGCCTTGTTAAAGCTCATGCTATTGGACTCAGCCCAGTGGTCCAGCCTGTTTAGATCCCTTTGCAGAGCAAGTGATTGTTGAATGACGTTGAAAAGCCTGTATGTATGCACCATGTGAAGGGAAGAGAACCTGAAGCACAGCCTAGATAATGTTAATAGCTCATTTGTTCTTTTCAGGGAGCATTTTTTGTTCTATGGGCCACTCCTTGATCAGCAAGGTCTCTTTATGTATTTGAGATGAGACTGACTTATCCTTCATGCTGTACCCTGATTCTGAAATCCTTTCTTAATATCCTACAGACAAATGTCAGCTGCGCCCTGACTGAGAAGCTTGTAGACACAGACAGTTGTCACCTGTGCAACATTTAACTCTGTCCCTTCATGTGGTTGCAGAGGAGCAGGCAGGCAGGCACCTGTGATAGGTCTGAAACAAAAGGCAGCTAGAAAGACAGAACACAGCGCGACGCTTGACTGAGGGCAGCAGGAGATTTCCAAGCTGTCCAGATTCTGGAAGAATTAATTGTACTGTATTGTTATCTGTTGAACTTTGGAAATGTCACTAAGTACTGAAAGCCTAGCAGAAGCAAGACCTCCTACTAGTTCTCTTCAGTCTAAACGGAACAAAGGAAAGATGTTATTTAATTAAAAAAATACTTGAAATCTTACACCTATGGCAGTGTGAAGAGTGTGAGGGGAGGCAAAAGGAAAATATTAGCTGCAAGAGCCTGCAACTGAGCTTTCTCTTTTGCTAAAACCTTCAACATCCCCAAGCTACATATCAAGCAGCTCAATCTTCGTTTCATAGAATCACAAGGTTGGAAGAGACCCACCAGATCATTGAGCCCAACAATTCCCACCAATCTCTAAACCATGTCCCTCAGCACCTCATCCACACGTGCCTCATGTACAAGAAAATCAGAATTCATCTCTGATAAGGAGCTAGTATAGTTAGTGCACTTTTACAGAAAGATGGTGACAAAATCAGAGGTTGAGAGAAGTCCCACACAGATGGTAATAGAAGGACATCACTGCTGCCTTCTCTCCCGTGGAACACAACTTTCAAACAAATCTTGCTGATTTCAGGGTCCACTCAAAGGTAGAGCCTCAGCTACAGTGCAGTGAGACAGCACTTTTCTTACTCATGAACTCATCTATCTGGTGAATCCAAAGTTACAGATAAGCAGTGCAAGGCACAAGCATTTCAACTGAGGTGAGAGCAACTGAGTAAATCTAGCACCACATGCACTGAAGGGGGTTGCCCGATACTTCCTTTTAGTGTGAGTACTGACACTATATTCATTGAAGGCACAACTTCATACCTAACTTCAGTATTCTTACTAAAATGATAAATTTCACACCTTTACTTCTAAAATAAAATTTGACTGAAAAAAGGATCATAAAAAAAAAAAAGTTAGCAGCCATTGCAGTGTTTAGTACTGGGGTGGTGTTATAGTGTAGGTGGTAATGGGTTTTCATTTGATTTTTTTGAGGGGGTGTGTGTGTTTATTTGGTTTGGGTTTGTTTTGTTTTGGGTTTTGTTGTTGGCATTTTCCTTCTTTCTTTTAACTTAACACCCTGAGAAATCAACAGAGAATTTAAAGCTATAAATCCAGATCCAGATGATACCTTCGGGTATGAAGAAAGGAGACGGTAAAAAAAAAAAAAAAAAAAAAAAAAATCTTTCATGATGAAGTTTTCCACTCCCAGCAAGGTTGATCCATTTTAAACCTGCTGATATTGTAGGGTACAAAGCTAAAGCCCAGCAGGGCTGTTGTCAGGGTTAAGAGAGGCTATGACTTGGAGTGACTGGAAAACACCTGGGGGGACAAAAAAGTGTGTGAAAACAGCTTAGCAAGGGGGAGATGGGATGAAAATTGCTTATAGAAAGTACAGAAAGATGGCAAGGAAGAGTGAAGACAACTTCCAAATTAAGAAAAAGATTTGACAACTTGAATCTGCTGCTGCAATGCTGCAAATATCCCCCATCCCTCTCCCTTGGGTGGGCGTCATTTTTTTTTTTTTAATTCAGCCAAATCCCGTTACTCAGCAGTTATCGTGTTTTGAGCTCCCCCCAGGAGATGGGGGAACAGGCATTTCACACTATTGGTGCAATCCATTTCTGGGCAGACTTGCCAGCCACTGTGGTTTCTGGGATTCATGCCAGCAGGGATAAGTCTGCTTGTCAGTATAAATCCCATGTATACATAGGCCATAAACTCGTGCCAGCATTTTTTTTCTTTTCCTTTGGTTTGCTCTTCCATCCCAATTCAATGAAGCCCTTCCCTTGGCTGGTGTTTTTTTCCTTTTACATTGAATTATCCTTGGAAACCACAAGGGTTTATAAGTTCAAGGGAAAAGGAAGAAAAATATAGCATGGATTTCAACTTGTTTTACAGATTCTATGAAATTCAGCAATGCTTCGGGAGGTCTGAACCCCACAAGCTCCACAGGAATCTCTCAGTGCTACTCAGGATGCAAAGCTGACAGAGCTGCATTTTATTGGATGCTGCACTCACCTGGTGCAATTTTTCTTTCTTAGAATTTTCCAGAGGAGTGGGGTCAGGTTTTTTGTTTTTTGTTTCTGTTTTTTTTTGTGCCGGAAGCTAGCTTTGTACTCGCCACCCACACAGAAGAATCTCTTTGCATACGGTATTTATGCCACTTTTGCGTGACATATGTTTGCGTGTCTCACTCCCAGAATGGGAAGTCTCAGGCAGTGGGTAGGAGGAGGAACAGCAGGCAAAAGCCGCCTGCATTTGAGTGGAAAAGACGAGTTATGAAGCTCCAAATGGTTTCATTTTTATTTTTCTGAAGAAAAAAATAAACAAGGGCATAGTATAAAGAGGGAATAATCAGTGGTGAGTAGGAGGACTTTAAGTGTATCTGCCTGTGTGTGTATGCATGAAAATGCATGTATACACATACTTCCATCTTAAGATTAGAGGTCAGTCCCAAGAACCCATGATTTTTCCAACGCCTCAGTTTTATGGATAAAAGAAATAAATATCCAAACAAAGCAACAGCAATTTCACTAGAGATGGCCAGATTTGCTGTTGATTGTGGTAAACTCACAGAAATAGCTCTCTGCTTTCTCAGAGCCATCTTAATTGCAGCTTTTTATTTTTTTTATTCCAATCCAATAGCAGCAGAGGGGAGGGGGAACAAAAAAAAAGAAAAAAAAGACTCTTCACGGAAAAATGGACAGAGTATTTTTTTCTACTAAAATAGTTAAATGGCTATTTTTGAGCTGTTTCAAGTAAATGCAGCTTTGGTCATCACACTCCAGTCGTTAAAAGAAAATTTAACTGTTCTTGAAGGTGGTTCACACAATGCACCCACCCTCTCTGAACGCTTCTGGCTCACAGCCCAGCAGCACAAACACGTGCGTTTACACATCTCGTGTTANTATAATCCAAAAAATTAGAAAAAAGAAAAAAAAAAACAAATTAAAAAACAAATTTATTTTATTTTTTATTCAAATCCAATAGCTGCAGAGGGGAGGGGGAACAAAAAAAAAAGAAAAAAAAGACTCTTCACGGAAAAATGGACAGAGTATTTTTTCTACTAAAATAGTTAAATGGCTATTTTTGAGCTGTTTTAAGTAAATGCAGCTTTGGTCATCACACTCCAGTCGTTAAAAGAAAATTTAACTGTTCTTGAAGGTGGTTCACACAATGCACCCACCCTCTCTGAACGCTTCTGGCTCACAGCCCAGCAGCACAAACACGTGCGTTTACACATCTCGTGTTATTACTCTGAATCTCTCTTCCAGTACAACTACACTGTCTTGCCCTGCTGATAAGAGTAAGTGTTTGCATGGAGACTGGAGGATAACTTTATTCCCCACACTAACCAAATCTAGAGGAAACTCAGATTTACAGACTGCTCCTTTGATATTTTGTGCCTTACACTGTCACCTCTGCTGTGCTGATAACTGCAGCTCATAGGAGAGCTGTGATGATTAATAGCTGAGTTACTATGATGCCCGAGAAACTGATGCGGAGGGACACGTGAGTTTTGAAGATATAGAAAACACTTTTCACTACACCTGCAATAACAACAGTGTTTGAAGTCCTTTCATGATGTAATTGCCCTCTGTTGGGGTTCTCAAAGCCATTTTAATCCAATTTTGTACTAAAAAGTTTTCTCAAAATTCGATTGTCTTTAAGACAGTTTATTTTTTAGTAAATTACATATTTTTATGTTCTTTTCCACAGAAATATAGGGTATTCATTCAGCCTTACCCAAAATTACCATGAAAAGAGTGAAGCTTGTGAATCAGCTATGTGGCAAAACCCTTCCCTCCCTCACTCTTTAATCACCTGTCAGCAGCGAAGACATGTAGGAAAGAGGTACTGGGCAAATTAAAGGTTTGAAAAGGATTATTAAGGAGATCCAGAGGCCAAACTCTTCAAACTTTACTCTGTCAGACTCTTAGTAAACGGCAATGACGGCCACATAAAGATAGCAGTGGAAAGGAGCTTCATGATGAGTACAAGGCACAAGAGGAAGCAGGGAACAAGAGAATATAATGGAAGTTTTCCATGGCAGGGAACATCCTTGCTGAAGATGGAAATGCAACTGCACTCAATGTCTTGTGGTCAGCATTGAAAAGCCTTGGAGAATGCATTTATAAGAACAGAAAGATTTGTGATACAAAACAGATGTACTGGAAAAGCTTCCTACCACCCCCCTGCAAATCATCAGGAAGGGCAGCAGGGGAGGAGGAGAAGCAATCAGGTTCTTCGTATATATCAGCGATAAGAATATCTGTTGAGTGAGTTGATAGCCATTATTTTCCTCCTAGCCACCTGAAGCATGACTGTCAGAGAGGTGTGTGATGGGCCAGCCCCACAGAACAACTGTCCCTCGCTTGCTGTAACCTAACATTTCAGGAATATTTCAAAAGGGTAAAAGCATCCAGGGAGGACTCTCTAGAAATTGAGACAGAGTAAATGCCAGTGCAGCTCAGCTCTTGCTCTGCAAAATATTTAATCTAGGATGTTTCTGTGGCTGATTGGTGCTGCTTGTGTCATGACAGCGTTATTCGTTAAAGCTGTACCCACCACTGTCCCCACATGCAGATCTGCCGTCTCTGCAGAGTGAAGGGGAAAGTGAGGCATTTCAGAGGAAGGCCAGACTGCACACCTGGCATTCACATAAATAAAAAAGCTGAGGATGGCGATACTGAGGAAAAAAATTATGACGCTGGGAGATGCAAGGAATAATTTCCAAAGGAAAGACAACATACCAGTTACACTTGGTTAATGATGTAGATGGCAAATTATGTCAGGCCACTGGAGAACCTGTAAACTTAAGCTTGCTCCATCATTTCTCCATGTACCCATCACTCTGCTTCTTAAACTCTCCAAATCCCTCTATCCAGGAATTCTCTCTGTCCCATTTCCTCTCTGCTACATGACTAATATTCCCCCCTCTGCGTTTTTTTATTCTCTTTCTCACCTTAACTTGGACCATTTTGTACCATAGCTTTTTGGCTGCAATCACAGACAAGCAGAGGAAGATGGCATCTTTTTGAGCAAACTACATGGACTGGCTAGAGAAATCTGTGCACCTTAGTACAATAACAAAAGATATTCTACTACTCCACAGATCATGAAAAAAAAAAAGAATCTCAGATGCTTTTTCACCAATGTCTTACATCAGTAACTTTTGTTGGTATAAAATCTAGTCAATGATTTCTATTCTTTCCCCTCCTATCCAGCTGTAGCACGGTTGGGCTCGTGCCACAGTCATTCTCAGATTTTCATGCTCTCCATTCGCAAATGAGCATTTCAAATGAGTGGGAGGTATGTTAGGTAGGGTGAGGACAATATCTTCCTTTCTATTTGAGAACTTGCTAACAGAAGCATATGTAGCCTGGGCTGATTCCAAAAGTCTCTCAAGCATATGGAACACCAGTTTACACTGCACTCAGACCTCCCGCTTGATTTGGTATGTTGGCAGAGCTCCCACCACAAGCACCTCGTTTCACAGTCAAAATTCTTTCTGCCATTATGGCCATGAGTCAAAGCAGCCACAACTCTCATATAATACCAGAAACATATTTTTTGTTCTGTGATTAGCGATGCAAGGAGTTATAGACATGTAAGTTTAAATAACACAGTTTAGGAAAGGAGTGTTGCCACCGGCTGTTTTTTATGATGATGTTGACAACATTAACTTTGACTTCGCTGGCATAAATGATTCCAAGAGGCATGAAGCTCACTCCAGGCAGGTGCTGGGGCTTTGGAAGTGAACTGCAATGTGAGCTGTTTCAAAGCCTTTAATAAATGAAGCTAAGCTGTTCTCAATGACAAACCTGGAAAAGGACAAGGCTCAACTGGCAGATCAGTACATTCTCCAATCTGTCTGGAAGTATTATCCAGCATTTAACCTGGACTCTGTATATTACACGTGCTGAAGTGACCTTGAAGTCACTCAGTTTTCCTTAGATTAATAGATAGGGATAAGCCCATGCTAGTATGTTCAGTAGAGGCATTCATAACCAAATCTGATTTTTCTAATTGTTTTTTTTTTCCCCTCTATGACAGTTCGCTCTCTTTTAATGGCTCCCAAAATGTGCAATGCTGAAAAATATTACTCCAGGGTTGCATTTAATCCCACAATTTCATCTCTGCACAGTGAAGTCCTTATCTGCAATTACAGCAAATGAGCATTCCCACATGAAATCAGGCAGTGTTGATATACTCCAAATGAGAATCTCCAGCAGTCCACATCACACAGTTCCACAGACTGAAGAAAAACTCAGTAGGTTTAAAGAAACAATACCTGTAAGGAATCAAGGTAGCATCCACTGCACTTGTTATTTTTTTCCTACAAATTCTTCATACTGTAGCTTGCCACAGCTCAGGGAAGGGAATGAATCAGCCCGCTATACTCTGAGTTGGTATTGCTGTTACAGTCTTTGTGTTACAGAAAGCATCCTAGAGTTTGTATTTTAAAAGACTGTTTTCAGAGCAGAGGTTAAGCAAACTACATATGTGCAGGAGGAAAAACATCTTTCCCAAGATTTAGAATTATGCCCTCTCCACCTTCTGAAGATTGAGAACATGTTTGCTACTGGTTCTGGTTTTCCTATAATGTCTGGTTTTCCAGGCTTTTCCCGCAGTATTCTTTATTCTGTCGAGTTCTGGCACTGCAAAACCAGCAGTCCCAAGATTTTACCCTTTTCTTTCAATTATTCCAATGCAGACTGTGCAAAAGGCAAATGTTAAGTGTTCTAGATTGAGGAAAATAATCAGACTCCTTTGGCTTTGGGTCTCATGGCATAAAAAGCTGGCAGGGGAAATGAATTCACATGAAAATAGTTCAGACTGAAACAACCTGTATTTTCGTATGAGCTACATCACAGCATGGCTTTTCTTTTCCTCTTTTATTCAGTCCAGTTTTACTGTCACCCTTTGTCACATGAATGCTTCTGTGTTTTACTACTACCTCTTTCCTTTCCCCAATTACATTGAAACCCTGAGTTTGTAAACGCCTTCTAGTACATTCTCCTTCCCTCTTTTTTTAAAAAATAACTTCAAAGTAACAAAGATTTCAGAAGTTCATGTATGAAATAGCATGTTGTACTTACAAAGCTCTGCTCCTAAGAGGTTTACAAGACCTTTCAAAAACATTAATTAATTAATACTGACTATAATACTATGGGTGGAATAGTGTGATCCAGTCCTTCAGTTAGGAGATAACAGCTTGGAGAAATAGCTCGCTGTATTTCTCTGTCTCTTTGGGCAAATCATTTAGTATCGAGCTCAAAGATAGAGAGGAAACAAGTTCCCCATTGAAACATATGTAAGTTAGACACCAAAACAAAATCTCAGTCTTTAAAGGCCTCTACAGATCTCTGACAGTTCATGTGTAAAAGGGAAAAATAACAAAGTTGTTTGTAATAGGGAAAAAAAAACATGAATAAGTAAGAGACATTCAGAACCTAGGACACACATAGGTTCCCACTACCAAAAGCAAAGAAAGGAATCATACCTCATTCACAGAAGCCAGAGGCAAAGTAAAAAGAATCAAGCGCTTTTCTATTATAATAGAAGCTTGGGACAGACAGTAGTCCCCTCCTTCTTTATCAGGTTCTTAGAAGATGTGCACTATAGCTCCTTCAGTAAAGTTCTCTTCTCTACTTTTCTGTTCAGTAAAACATTCTCCTTTAAAATTTATTATATACCAACCAACTGAATGCTTTTGCCATTTAGAAGCATCAAGAAAAAAAAAAGTAGAAATAGTCCTTGGTGTCATTGCAAAAGGACAACAAACCCCTCTGGACTCTCATCCAGACAAAAGATTACCACTACTTAAACATTCTAGCTCTTCTCTTTGAAATGCAAACAGATTCTAGAGCAGGAAGTCTTCTCAGCCAGGTAAAGTAAGCCAAGAGAAATGCTATGTAGCTCTACATGCCATCAATCCAATGATGTTTAAGCGACTGAAAAAAAGAAAGGGGTAGAGAGTGGGACCAATAAAAGACAAAAGAGTTCTAGCTAAAGTTTGATGGAATAATTCTCAGAATCTGGGACAACTGGATCACCTTATTAGATTTCCCTTTGTCATTATAATTGCCATTTCTCAAAATGGGCTGTGCTTGCTGCTTACCAAGCTCCTATCACACTGAGATATCTATGAACTAGGCAAAACGGGGAATATATTGAACACAAACAAAAGAAAATGAACAGAAAATTGAAATGCCAAGGCTGTGTGGGCAGCCTGTTTCGGGTGGTAATGATAAGACGGTTTGTTTGAACTATTTCTTTTGCTACATTACAAGATTTGTTACATACATGTCCAATAGGAACTTTAACATCCCCCTTATCCCTCACTCCCCCCTCCCCTGTAGGTTATTTCTCTCTTTTTAGCTGCTGTATATTATGTTAAGGACAGAGCATAATCAATACAGCTTGTAACAAGATAGCAAAAGTCATATTTAAATGTTGTACTTGTTATTTCATTCTTGAGCAGGACAGACAAGGACAACACAGGTGACACGACACTGCTGCTTTAGGTACTCGCATCAGTTTTATCCAGACACTTCATAAAGCACAAGGAAGCTCTGAGTCTGCAGTCATCTTGTTACATTGAAGTCCTGCACTTTTGCTCTATCAGTGACCTGCCCTTTTTACTTAATACCATCAAATGTTTTCAGAACACTGGAGTTAAAGCTTGAAGTTGTGTGAAAGTCTGTATCTCATGTTCCCTTTTTGCACCTACAGACACACATCCCCCCAGTTGCTAGAGTTGGCACGATTCACCAGAGCTCTTTGCCTTCTAGAGAAGGAGAAAGTGGAATTGTCTTTTCTGTCAACTTTACATTTAAGGCTTTGGACACAGAAGAAACAGAGAAATGCTAATTTATCTGGCCTGCTGCCCCAACCAACAGCAGATCCTCTGACTGAAAAGTGGTTTCTTTGAGGTCAGAGCAAAGCAAGTCTGGGTCTGTATTGACAAGGCTCTACTAAAAGTCTTTAGAAAACGCTGCCATTTAAATTCCTGTGTTCTTTAAGAACCAAGAAATAAAAATGCAAACCCACTCCATAACAGTATGTAATAATAAACTACAACAATATTTGTACAGTTATTTGTAAGGTATTAGACTGATACTTTGATTTTCCGAGGGCCAAGAACTACATTGCAGCCTCACTGTCTATAAGGCTTCCTGGACCTTTTCCTGTTCCATGAACTCTGTCTTTTTTTGTTCCACATTTCTACAATTCTTAGCACAGCAGGATCTAGGTGAGTTACAAGGGTTTGCAGGTGCTACTGCAATACAAATAGTAGCTAACGATAAAGAGCATACACAGATTAGATTTATTGAATTTGTAAATATAGTCTGTTCTGTACAAACTGTTCTGTACTAGCGCTAACTTAGAGTCAATATCCGAAGACTAGTCCCACTGGAGCTTCTGTATTTTATCTAACAGAGCATCTTATCCTTCAGCGCGATCAGTCCATCATGAGATAAAACTCCCAAATAAGTTCAAACTTTTTTTTCTTTTTTTTTTTTTTTAAACTATCACATTATAATTGTTGTAATGTTCCCCAGTGGCTGCCATTTTGCACTCTAATGATACTTCTCAAGTGATCAAAGGCACAAAGCTAAGTACGCCCTCTGGGGAAAGGAGCGTGTTTCTCTGCTTCTTGCACTGCACCTTTTAGTCCCCTGTTGTCTTTCATTATTGAAATCAGCCATTAGAACAGTCTATGCTGCTTTGAAGAACATCTTCACAGTGCCATGAGATTATTATTTTTATTTTTTTTAAGAACTGTTGAAAAAAGGGAGATAGTAAAAATTAACTTCTAAAGTGAAAGCTGCAAATCCCTTCTTCCTCACAGATACCTGTATGGATGCATGAATTTCCACGTACTTTTAAACTGCAATTGAGTCATTTTCCGACAACTTCATAAACCAGACGTACATTGTGTTTGCATGCATGGGTCTTCGCATGTGTGTTGTGTTAATAGAAAAAGGAAGCGTGCAAAGCAAAAATGTTCACTGGCAAAGCCTTAACTCTTGACACTGTCATCGGACTGTATGCAATGGTCTCTAGATCACACCCTGTCATTTTAGCTCTCTGCAAAGTGACATTGACAACTAATTATATCAAGATGAACTCCTCACTTTCTGCAGCAGATTCACCCAGAGAAGACAGCCCAACTCATCAAGACCCATGCAGCTGTCAAGCTAAAGCACAGGCCCAGTTCTCAAAATGCACAGATCAATGTAGTTTCATCCATTTTAAGTGATATGTACGAGCTTATTCCAGAGATGTACAACCTGGACACGTCTCTCCTACCACCGAGCCAATAAGCCCTAGCTGAAATATTTCCTAATTGAGCATACAAACTGGGTTTTATGGTTTAGCCCCAGCTTAATACTATAATCTGTAAGAAGAGAAACCTGGACAACAATCTCATGGAAATTACACAGCAGCACACACATCGGGACTCAGGTAACTGGGGAAACTATCAGATGAAGGCAAAAAACCCCAAACCAACTACCTACCCAACCCCCCAAAAAGCCTCAAACCCCACACCTGTACCCCTACACCAGACCTATCATTTACAACTTCGAAAGTACTCACTGTAGACATTATTTCATACAGGCATGGCCTATTTTATTCTGACTGAGCCTTTGAAAATTCTGAGCTGTGAAAGTTAGGTGAATATCCTTCTTGTAGTCCATTAAAAAAGAGCCTAAGGAGTTTAGTCACAAAACACTAATTATTTTCTCCTATGGAAACTGGGGAATAGCTGAACAGCAGACTATTATACAACAGCCTAACACGAGCAAATGGCCATGATGAAACTGAAAATATTATTATTATTTCTTGTATAGTTCCAGTATGTCGCTGTTCATCAAACCAATCACAAAAGTCAATAAATCAAAAAATAGCTAGTAGACTCGCTGTAAATACAAACTAAAAGCTGTAGCCCCTTCGACCCCAGGCACTTTGCATTACCAGAATTCCTGGCAATAAATACAGGGCACGACAGCATCACTGAGCTTTGTGGTTTCCCTATGGACACTGGCATAATGATATGTAACATGAAGGCATTATTCAGCATCCATGAGAAAAATTATTAGCTCAAAAGAGAGACTAGAAAAAAATTAGTCCAAAATGCACTTCAACAGGATTAGGTAAGGGATGGAACCCAGGGCACTTTGCAATCATAGGTTGGTAACCTTCATTAATCATAAAGGCAGAAATGCACAGCAGAAGATGAATTGTTCACGAAACCAAAACTTGGCCACAATGTTAAATAATATATAACTGTAACACATTTAATACCAAGCCAGCACAAGATGCATATGATTCTATAGGCTATTTGTGAGAAGATAAAAGAAGATTATCTCCCACTGGAGACTTCTGAAAATTAACGAGACTGTTGAGTATTCCCACAGCTGAGAAGGTTTTTTTCTTATTTTATTTTACAAGATGGATTGCAAGTGTTTCGAACAAAATGCACAGTCATTTTTATAGCCTGTAGACTTAAACCCATTGGTGTGAGATGTAAGGAGATAAAGCAGGTTGTAGCCATGAACATCCAATCAGAAGAGAACAATGTATTTGAGCGCTTGCACGTTTCCACAGCGTTATAAATCTCCACAGAATTTCATTGCAGGTCTTTGCTGTTTTTCCTTATGTATTTCTGCATGATTCATTATAAAACAAATAAACTATCTAAACAAGCCAAAAAATATAAAACCAGTGTTCCGCGTTGTTTCACAGCAACTTACAAATACCATTATATTCATATCCACTTTTTCCTTTTCCCTTCAATAACTCTGCCCCCCTCTTCCATTCTTAGTGGTACTCTCAATTAAATTGAAATCAGCTGGGCTTCTTGTTCTTCTGGTTCCCTCCTTATTTACATATTACCATCAACAACACTTTTAAAACAACTCTGGAAGCAGAGTTTCTTCAGTCTGTAAATACTTTATGTTAATTTAGTCTTTGTAATTGACTCGTTGAGGCTCTTAGAGAACTTTAGGTATAGAAGTAACAGATTAAATGTAAACAACAATTACACAACACTCCCAATCTTGCCAATATGCCTCACACCTGACCTAAGAGGTTCCTTTTCTATGGTACATTGAGCACTTCGCTAGTAAAGGCCAGCAAGGGTGCTAAGTTTTACATACAAAGAAGTCCACAGAAAAACCGACTGATACTCCAAAACCTTATTTTACTTAAACCATAGAATCCTAGAATCACCAGGTTGGAAAAGACCCACCGAATCATCGAGTCCAACCATTCCTATCAGTCACTAAACCATGCCCCTCAGCAACAATCAACTGATAACAACCCTCAGTCATCACTGTTCTTGTCCCAGAGCTGAAGACGCAGCTGCTTCAAATCAGACACTAAATCCACTTTGTAGTCAACAGATCAATTTGAGATCCTCTACTGGAAGTGCACGAGGTGAAAACACTACATACATAATCAGCATTTGCCAGAAACCATTGAAAACAATAATTCTAGAGAAGACTTATTTACAAGGTGAAACTTTAAAAACACAATAACAAAATATCCCAATTTATGTCCTGTAGAAGCACACAGTTTTTAGAAAGAAGTAGGAGCTTATTCATTAGTTACTACTTGATATGCCAAGTTTTATGAGAATACCCTGTGAGAAGGGAACAACTTTTGCCCCAAACACAGCAACTTTCACAGCAAAGGCTAAAAAATTCTTACCAGAAAGGAGGAGCAGAGCTGAAACCAGCCTTGTAGCAACACTTGGAGAAGCACAGCTGCTTCTATCTGCCCAATTTAAAGGCACAGCCCACACAGAGGCATGCTGGGTAAATCATATCAGTGCAGTTAATTATTCCAATTATATTAAGGATGGATTCTATAGTGAGGAATTAAACTTTCAAACAGTGTTTTAAAGCACGCATTCATTTTTCTAGGACTAGAGATTTAAACAAATTCCTTTAGTATTGGGAACATTTCAAATCCTGTTTCTATCCCAAGAGTGAAGCTACAAATTAGCCACTGCTAAAACTCCAGACTTGCCTCTGGCTACCTCCTGATGGATTTAAATTTATTACAAAACCTAGTAAATTACAGCCTCTTCAAGTATCTGTAAATAAGATCTTTTTTAGTGGCCTAATTGCTCAATAAGGAGTGGAGGAGAAGGATTAACCCTGACATGCTACTCCTCTGTGCTAGCCAGATGCAGATTGGAAAGCATCCCACAACTCTGAACAGAATGCAAAGGGAGATATGGAAAATGAAGTGGGACAGCTGCAGCGCACATGAAGTCAGGGACAAGAATGATTGTAGGCATCTGTGAGGATGATAGGAATATTACAGACAAGTGAGGGGACATTGTACCAAAACCTGCAAAAACATAAGTCTTAATATTCAAGGGTAAACCTCTCCCCAGACAACAGTGATATTTAAATGTCCTAGAGTATTCAAAACTCCTGTATGTAGCTAGCAGATATGGCAAAAGACCCAGGGGAAATCCACTTATTTTTGGGATGAGAGTTGGAGGCTAAACAACTCCATCTAGGGTTCACAAACCACCACTGGAAACCTATATTTAGGCAAATGAATCTCACACAAGGAGGCTTAGAGAGACAATGTGGCTCCCTATATAGAGACGTGAGGTCTACTCTGTCTGCATGTTGTCTTGATCTCAAGGCTGCTGTTTATTGCACGATACATTGGCCACAGGCCTGTGGACTAGGAAGTCAAAGGCAGCATCAGCATCCCATTTTTCACAGAAAGGGTCATTGGGCACTGGGACAGGCTGCCCAGGAAGGGTGTTGAGTCACCTTCCCTGGAGGGGTTTAAGGGATGGGTGGACGAGGTGCTGAGGGATATGGGTTAGTGATTGATGCGAATGGTTGGACTCGATGATCCAGTGGGTCTCTTCCAACCTGATTATTCTATGATTCTATGATCCCTTGATTGCTCCTGGCAGCAGGTACAGCAGTGCCTTTGTTTTCCATGTGCACGTATGCACATTTTACATGTACTCACGACCATTCTTCCCCCCTTCATCAGTCACAGAGTCAAATCGAAAAAGTTTGAATTTGGAACTGGCTGATTGAAGTAGAGTGGATGAGGAGGAATTGAGGAGTAAAAGTGACCTTACTGACAATGCAAGAAATTGCCATATTTACTCAGCTCAGCAGAGCAAATGATGGCAAAAAGCGGACCAGATCCTCTGCCAGATCACAGCAGCAGCACTTCACTGACTTCAATATACTTTAACATAATAGTTGTGTAGCTGCACTCTAAGGGATTGCAGCCACATTACACCACTGAGGATTTATCCCTGAAGAGAAAGACTGACCACTTTAACAGTCTTAGTTTCATTCTATCCTGATTTTGCTCCAGTGTAAATTTCTTCAAACATATAAAAGTGCTGACAATCAGTACAATATATTTTGCTACACAGTATGAATAGACTTATACAAACTACCAGACATTAAGACAGGTGTGTTTTACTGATAAATATGTTGACCAAAATTAAACAGACACCAGTAGCACATGGAAAACAGGGGACAGGACAAGAGGGAATGGCCTCAAGCTCTACCTGGGGATGTTTAGGCTGGACATTAGGAAGAAATTTTTCTCAGAAAGGGTCATTGGGCAGTGGCAGAGGCTGCCAAGGGAGGTGATTGATTCACCTTCCCTGGAGGTGTTTAAGGGACGGGTGGACGAGGTGCTGAGGGACACGGTTTAGTGTTTGATGGGAAAGGTTAGACTCTATGATCCGGTGGGTGTCTTCCAACCTGGTGATTCTATGATTCTATGATGAAAAGGACAAGTGCTGCATGTTGGGTTGGAAAAAAATAGCTGGAAAGGCAGAGGGAAATCAGTGTGCAAGAAAGGTGAGGAAAGGCCAACAGGAGGGAGGGGTGACAGCACAGAGCAGGGACATTTGGGAGGACCATGGTGACATCCTTACCAACCGGACACTGCTGGGAGCAGTGGATGTGCCAGCTCCAGCCTCCGATTAGCACTTCACTGGCCCAGAGGGCATGGGGTAGAGCAGATGCTCTGTGATTCCTTGTGCTCCTGGAGAGGGCCATATCTTCGATATGCTTCTGGGTCTGGGGAGAAAAGGTGACCCCAACTGGGTCCTGTTTTACTGCTGGCAGCAGACCAGCGACTGCTCTCTATTTCTGCTCTGCTGACTCCAATTTCAAGCAAAGCAGTACTAATTTCCTTTGTCTCCTGACGATCAATCTCATTATGCATGCTGCTCTCCTCTTAACTTCCTTGAGCTGTGTTTTACAACATGAGAGCCCAAATCCTTTTTTGCCCCTTTTGTGTATGTGTACGTACACATCTGTCTAACTAGCTGGATGCTGCCTTAGCAGAGCTGGGAGTGGTAAAGACAAAAGGAAAGGAGATGGGCCCTCCATGCAAGTTAGCTTGTCTTTTGTGGGCCAGAATCAAAACCACAAATGACTCTGAGAGTCCTCTAATCCTGTCCCTAGGCCAAATCACAGGGTCAGCTCTTCTTCTTCTGTGCCTGTGAGGTGCTTGTCCAACATTATCTTAAAAGCCTCTGATTGTCCATCCCCTGAGACATCATTGCTCTTTTTAACTACCTGAAAGGAGGTTGTAGAGAGGAGGGTAATGGCCTCTTCTCCCAAGTGATGCGGGACAGGACAAGAGGGAATGGCCTCAAGCTCCACCAGGGGAGATTTAGGCTAGAGATTAGGAAAAAAATTTTCACAGAAAGGGTCATTGGGCAGTGGCAGAGGCTGCCCAGGGAGGTGGTTGACTCACCTTCCCTGGAGGTGTTTAAGGCACGAATGGACGAGGTGCTGAGGGACATGGGTTAGTGTTTGATAGGAATGGTTGGACTCGATGATCCAGTGGGTCTCTTCCAACCTGGTTGTTCTATGATCCTAAGTGTATGCTGGGACCTGTATCTTGCTCTATATTTGCCCTGCAATATGGCAGAATTTTCTTCCATAGAAGACAGTCTGTGCTAAAAACTACCCAAAAGTCTATGGATTAATGTCATCCTCTTGGTCTATGTACAAAGGTGTATCTGTAAATATTGCTCAAGACAGCAGTATTTATCTTCATAGCAGTAGTAGTGGTGGTGGTTTAATTAGTGGGGTTTTTATAATTTTATGAAAATTGAATGTAACACCTTTACAAATATCGTGTATGTGCAGTGTGATACTGCAAGCTCCAGTGATTTATGCACCCTCATTGTGCAATCATTTTTAAAATAGTTTATAAATTGAATACAAACACTTTTTTCCATATGATGGAGGTACATATATTATGGCTATAGTACTGTTTCCTGAAAGCTTATGGCTTAGAAAAGTCACAGAAAGGTTTTGTAACTGGAAACATATTTAATAAATGGAAGGTATTGCTATTGAAGAAAATAGATATACATGCTATATTTTAATTTAAGTACTTTTTAAAGGAGCAGATCTGTAGTAATTTATATACATAGAGCTTTTGAATGTGTGGTTTTGTTACTAAATAACAAAAAATCCTCTTGAATAAAAAGTCAGTTACCTGCAGGGAGAGGTTTCTATTAACCTACACAGAAAGCAGGAGGTCTAAGGCCATAGTCCTGCGAAAAATCATCAGCTTCAGTACAGGGCTCCTTGTCTGCTCTCATGTCATCATGTAGTGAGAGAAGAAAGGCAGTGACATTTTCCTGACCCACTCAAAGGATGTACTGACCTGGTATGTATTGGTAAGCAGGACTTTGGAGGACTGTACGTATGGGTTCCAATAAAAGCATGTGGGAACTTTCAGATCCCATATGTCAGGGAATAATCTGCTCTCATGTTAAAAAAAAAAAAAAAAGTGTTTATTGCCTGGAAATTCAAAATTAAAGTTGAGCAACCACTTTAATTCTCTTCCTCAATTTGGCTACCTCTAAACTCAAGAATCCCTAACCTTTCCTTAAATACTGCAACTCATCAGCCCGGGGAATAATTAGACTGAATTTTCTGTGAATGTTAGAGGCTTATTTTTTCCCTTTGAACCATGAGTAGTGAATAACTGCACTTACTTCTAAACGTTTCTGTGATGTGGCTCGCATTAGCAGTTAGAAGTGTGGTTTGAGAAAAACTCTTAAAATACTCCTTTAAATACTGTGCTGAAATAGCTTCGAGAGATTTTTTTGAGGTTACTTGTCACTTGCGTTTTCATGAAGCTCAGCTAAAAGGTAGGTCCTTATGCACAGCCCCATGCCTGTGCATGCAAAGACAGCTCCCAGGGGCTGAACTCCCCAGCAGTTCTAATGGACCCCCGAAGCCCTCTCAAAATGGCTTGAAATGGGTTTGAATTGCACATACGTCTCTTTCTGGCTGCAAGTAAAGCAGTACATTTCACCGAAAATAAAATTCAATCACGCAATTTTGAATAATTGTAGAGATTACCAGCAGAAAATCCATTCTAAACCCGTGGATCTAAACCCAGACCTGAACTCATCCAAACAAAGAGTAATACTATCATCTGACAGACAGCATTACAGGCTGTATTTTGTGAATATTCACACTGCCAACAATGCTTGCTAAAAACTGTTTGTGTTTGACTAACACATTGGGGTGAAGCAAGGTCATCTAAGTCAGTTAATCACTTTCCTCTTATTGCTGCTGTTTGTACTATGGTTTGTACCATTTCTGATAATCTTTCGGTGTTGTAACATTTACAAATCCTGGACTGGAGCATGACCGTTCAGTCAGGAAAGTGATGCACAGAAAAAGACAGATGTGCGCGCACATAAGCAAACAATTTCCCATTAAAATCAATATTAAATCCCCTGTTATTAAATCTGAGTATCAAAATACACTCAAGGCACGTTTCTGTAATTCCAAGCAGCAAAATTGTTCATGGGGTGCAATGAAACCACTAGGAACATCACTAGTATTGATTAATGCAACATGACTGAAGGCAGAAATTAAGCTGGGGATAGGGGTCTCCATTAAAAATGTTTATTGCTAAGTGCTCATGTATCACTTCAGTTTCTCTGCAGATCCTGAAAAAAAAAGAAACCAGAAACAACATTATAACTTTCTTCAGGGAAAAAGACAGACATTTAGCTGACACATTCGTCAGAGAAATTTTGTTTCCTTTCTTTACTCCAATCCTATTTGGGGTGCTAATAGTGCTAATAAAACCCGAGAGAAGCACCAGTTTGGGAAAATAGTTAAGTACGTGCTTAACACAAAGCAACACTTTAAACAAAATATATGATGTTCCAGTCAGCTCTGTTCAGAATTCAGTGACCTGAACCTTAGACTGGGAAAATCAGATCTGTTATTTCAAGTTGGATACATAAAAAAAATTGTGCCCTCCCTTGCCACTGGTGTTTTCCCTACATCACTAAATCCATTAACTTACCCAGCAGCTCTACCAGGTTGTGATCAATTCAGGAAAACAGCTTGCAATGAAGAACAGAGAATGCATTGACACTATCTGCTCATCCTGCCACTTTTCCCAAGCTTGAGAGCAACTTCAGAGCCTGAGCCTGGTGAAGACGTTTTAGAATGACCCACTGTGTTCTGCATCACTCTGTGGGTACCTACACATGCTTCAAGGTTGTTTTTCCATCCAGCTCTTTCACTTGCAGTTCCAGGCTCAGCCAAAGATAAAACTCAGATCTGAGCGTTAAATTTTGCAACATTTAAATAGTGGTAGAACTAAGATGGGAACCCACACTATAAAAACTAAAATACAGTTCCTGGAGGGGGGTTGTTTGGGGTTTTTAATGAGACTTCTTGAGTTATGTCAGCTTTGTAATAAAACCTGCTAGGTTTGCCTTTGCTGCTACCCAGAGCCACAGGGAGGTACAGGAACTAGGAAGAATTTTGGGGAACCTTTCTCTGAACTCCAGTGAGATCTGGATTTGATTCTTACTTGTTCCTTACTCCTGTGGGGTCCTTTTTTCTCTAAGCACAAGGATTAACTTCTCTTTAGCGATTTCTGCTTTCTTTTAATGTTAAGTTTTGTCTTAGAGTTGTTGTAAATTGCATGGAAGGGAATTGATGGGCTGGGGAAGAACAGAATATAGATAAATCTATGGAGGAATCATTGAAGAGAAATTTCTGGATAATTATCGGATAACAGAGACAGTAGGACGCTATTGACACAATACATATGTAAAGGACATAAGATAAACTATCCAGGAAGAGCTCCCTATGCCTTTGCAGTGAGAAGCAACTACTACTGCGGTGTCACTGTCCCTACTCACGTCTGACTGATGAAAAACTTCCATTGTGCAGCCTCCAACGTAAAACTGTACAAAATTCTGTATGGATTCCTGTCTCCGTCTCTGGCAAGGCATATCAAAATTTTCACCTCTAAAACCCATGCTCATACATGTGCCAAGAAAACAAGAGATCAGTGAAACCAGGACAGGAGAGCTCAGAAAATTGCCAGGGCAATAGTCAGGCTGCTTACCTATCCTAATCCATCTCAGCTGAAAGGTTTGCCATCTGGTAAGGGTCTTGGCTCACATACAGCAATTGTGTTTCTTCAGTCCAAAACCAGTAACATTAAGCACAGTTCCAGTCTTCTTCTCACAGTTCTCACACACGCATGCACACACAAATGGTGAAAATTTTTTTCAAACTATTTTTCATATCCCTGAAAGCAAAATTAATTTTTTTGATGTGTTAACAGAGTCAACACGTAGGTACCACGGCACAGCTAGTCCAGAGATACTGCCTGGTGCCGGTGCACAAGCCCCCAGTGCTTGTAGTCTGTATTGCAGAGGGAGGAACAGCTAAAAAGCTGGAAAAACAGCAAAGGAAGCAAAGTATTTGTGAGTGACTAAGAGTGAGAAAAAAAATCCAGTCAGGCCAGAATTCTGCTTGCCAAAACCAAGCTGAGATCTATTTCCAAAAGAAATGAGTCAAACCAGGGAAACAAAAATAATGCTGTGTGCAACCTAAAGCAGCAGCTGCTACATGAGAGAAAACATGAGATGAGTTAGAAGACACAGCAGATTAGTCTTTTTTTGGTTTTCAAATTATTACATTTGTGAAGCTTTTGGCTCAAAAGCGTTTGACCCAATCACATCTGTTTTAACAACTTAAATGAGAGGCCCAGCAGCTGTAGCTGGCAAAAGAATCCCCAGATCTGCAGACACAATTCTAATATTTGGACTCCTGTCTGAACAATCTAGGGATAACAAAAACCCTGTACCCCAAAACTGCCAATGCTGTGCATGACCACGTACATACTGATACTGCAGCCACCCTGCAAACAAGCCTGCTTCTAAATTCAGCTGTTCCTTGGCTTGGTCTCTGGAAATGGAAAGCCGTTACTCTAATGAATGTAGATTTATTTAATATTCTTGCAAACAATCAGCTGAAGCCTCTTTGTCTGGACTCTGATACAAAGGCAAACAATGGGAGCTGAAGAGGAGCGAGTGCTGACAAGTTAGAAGACAGCGTAGAATGTCTCGCAAGTATGGTGAAGCCAATCTGGCTGAAACTCCAGTGAGCAGAGAAAAGATGTTTTGCAGAAGGTTAGAATAGCATACAGAAGATTTTTTATTCCTACACAAATACACATATAACAAGTAGAGAAAGAAGAAACTCATTAATCTGGTTACACAAAAATGAACTGGCTAGATGATCTAAGGTCATTTTTTTCTGCCTCTGTTACCTGCTGCGTTTTATTTAGTGAGAATTTCCTGGCTGTCTAATTTTCATTGGCACGTCAATTTTCTTGCAGTGCCTGATTCTTTTTCAACATCTGCTGCTCAGTTTGACAGTATTAATTTTGGAATTTTCCCCAGATCAGATTAGTTGAAGATTGTAGTGAATGCTGGCAAAAGATCTAAGTTTTCTATCTCTATTTTCTCCTTTCCTTAATGAAAAAAATGTTTTCTTGAGATTCATAATCATTGCTATTACTGTATCTGATACTGAAAATGGTAAAATAGTCAGAGAACTATTATAAATACGAACAGAGGCAGGTTTTCATTTCCCTCCAAGTTTCTTTCCACCTGTCCATACACACTTTATTATCCATAGCTACTGTTTCCATGAGTTGTACGCACAATCCTCTAAGCATACATGCTGAAAATATCCGATTTTTCATATGTGCAAATGCTGAAGCATTATTCTATAAACACTGCTGAGATGGGTTTGAATGGGCCATAAACCTTGCTCTTGCCATATATGTGATGACAGGTTGCATCTTTTGCATATCTAGAGTCCCAGAACACCAAAATAGGAACATATATACCAGTATATTGTATTTTTTTTGTTATAGTTAGTAGTCACTGGTGGGTGCTCTGCTCCATTAACTATGTCTTAAACATAGCCTTAGCCACAAGGATCATCATCTGTGTTCGAGGGAAAAGCTGAGATGCTCTCAGGCAGAGTGAGGGGAGATACTCAGAAATTAGCATCTGTCAGTATGATCGGTGGCAGCATCACACACTAACAACATGATAGTACTTTTAGATATTTAAGCAGAAAAATGAAGCAGCTCTTTGGACTCCCTTTGGCCATGTTGCTTGTGCATAAAAAGAAGAAAAGCACATTGGATGGTCACTTGAAAAGTACAAGGAGTAAAATGCCACAAGCCAGCCTGTAGAAGGAAGCAAGAGGTGCAGGAAGTGAACACAAAATGTTCTGGGTTTGTTGAAGGAACTAGTCAAGCAATATTAAAAAAAACAGGGTACTTTCATTTACTTTATGTAAATGAGGTATAAGGGAACTCTGCACCCCCCAAATTAAACTCCACTGCCTGCAATTGTCCTGCAAAGGAAACAGTTAAAGCAATAAGCTACAAAAATAGTCTTGGCAGTAATGTTCTAGGTATACAAGAACAGAGGAAAATGCATCGACAATGCCAGTAAAAGGGATGTCACACTAATCAAGATGCGAGATAAAGAGTCTCTGGATGAGCATTTTAGTTGCATGGGCAGGGTTGGAGAGGCTATATCTCAGATTTAAAAATATAAATATGATGGACACCCCACAGGGCTGGGGGGATGGTTGGATGGGTTGGGTTGGACGGTTGGGGTGGATGGGCTGGGAATGGTTGCACTCGATGATCCGGTGGGTCTCTTCCAATCTGGTGATTCTATGATCCTTGTCTATGATGCTGACCCAGAAAGCATTAAAAGACAAGTATGATACTAGAGTTACTAGGCTAAGTAACAATCAGGGTTGCAGTATTGTTCATAGGGGTTAAAGAAGGACATGACAGGGAAGTAGTTTGGAGGTTATAGAAGGACATGACAGGGAAGTAGTTTGGAGGAAAAGATTAAAAGCCCCGTTCTAGTCCTGTCCAGTTCAAGCTGACGGCCAGACAACCACAAGGCAGTGCTAGGAAGTCGGACCAATTTTATTTTGAGCAGAATGAGACAGGTCTGGACTACAGAGATAAAGCTATGAGTTCTCTTCAGAAAGATGGGAAATTTAGATTAGGTTCAGAAAGGTTAAATACTTTATGCACAAACAGGTTCCAAATATCTGCAAGGAATAAGGAGGAGAAGCTCTTTACATAGAAGTGTACCATGTATAAATGCATGTGCCTCCCCTCTCCCCAAATCTCGGACCTATATAATTGCATTTGCATTTTACTTCATTAATGAGATGCCCTCATTCAAAGCACTGTTGATGCTGCCCCTTTTTATAAAGAGGAACAAAATATAACTGCAGCTTGGCATAGGTATCTGGTATCCCGATGTGAGGATCTTAAATAAAATAAATCAAGCTGAACTGAAAAATCATCTCGTCACAGAGCAGGAAATCCTGATTAGCATAGAGGCTGATCTTTGCTCTCAGTTGTGATCAAACAAATAATAGATATCCATCAAGCTGTTCTTCCTACAGGTTCTGAGGAAGAATTATTTTGGTTTTTAAATACATGGGAGGTGTTCAGACACTGTTAGTCAGGGAGATCTGAGAATGATCAGCTGGTTGTGGGTAATTTATCGCCTGCATTTGGGTATTAGCAAGATGTGTCATTTAGCTTTGTAGAAGCCCATATGCTTTCATGAGGCACTTGACTTTTATAGTCATTCCATTTAAAAATCAGCTGTCCTCACTACCTCAGTTCTAGATCTTTTGATCTTATGCTTTAATATACTGGACTGCTCAAAGTTAACAGGGAGCTGCCAAGTGTACAAATGATGTTTTAGCTTGATTAGCTCTGGCTTACCCTCCTTAGCATGAACTACACATAAGTGCATGCAAATATTATTGATCCAGAGTGACTGACCTATAATATTGCTCTGGAGGTGAATTATCACAGACAAAGAGCTGGGAGAACTAAGTGCTCTGCCTGGTCTACACCATTAACCGCAACGCTTAGGAAGGCTGATTTTCCAACTACAGTCCCCCTGGCTTTGGGGGATTAACTTCCTTCTCTGACTCAGACAAGCTCACTTCATAGCACTAAAACTCCCCATTTATTTATGGAACTTCGTATGAAACATGCATTTTCTCTTCCTAGCTGGCATTTTACACATCTGTATATACTACTGATAATATTTAGATGGTTCTCGTTATATCACAGTAGGTATCTTTGCATTTTGATGACACTGAATGAGCATTCACAGCAAACGATATGTCTGCCTGTATCTTCCTAAAGGTGTGACCACTGCTTCTGTTCTACAGCCACTTTCCCAGTCACAACTAATTTGAAAACACACATTTTTTTATCTTATCAAGTACTCTGGGAATTAGCTGGTAGATGTTTTTATGTGTATGTGAGTTTTATGTTTGATTCAGAGCATTCCTTAGGCATTAGTTATCTGCAATCCTTCAATATCACTGCAGTTCAGTTACCCCTACTAACTTATGCTGGAATGGACAAACAAGCTGGCTATAGCTGAAGTCACTTTAAATACATATAAAGGCAGGACTTTAACACAGGTGGGAATGGTTGTGCCTCCTATTACTCAGTGTGCTGATGTTTTCTGGTTTAACACCCCATTTTCAAATACCACTTCACTATGCCAAACTTTAATCTTTTGGTCTGAAATTTTATTTACCAGGTCACCTGTATCATAGAAAAGCCCATAGGAGAATTATTAATTTTATCTCCAGAGCTAGGTCTGGACACATTGGCAGCCATGGGGACAGAAGAATCATAGAATCACCAGGTTGGAAGAGACCCACTGGATCATAGAGTCCAATCATTCCCACCGATCTTTAAACCATGCCCCTCAGGACCTCATCCACCTGCACCTTAAACACCTCCAGGGTAGGTGAGTCAACTACCTCCCTGGGCAGCCTCTGCCAGTGCCCAGTGACCCTTTCTGTCAAGAATTTTTTCCTTATGTCAAGCCTGAACCTCCCCTGGCAGAGTTTGAGGCCATTCCCTCTTGTCCTGTCCCCTGTCACTTGGGAGAAGAGCCCAGCTCCCTCCTCTCCACAACCTCCCTTCAGGTAGTTGTAGAGAGCAACGAGGTCTCCCCTCAGCCTCCTCTTCTCCAGGCTAAACAACCCTAGAAAGAAATCATGGAACAACAATTCACATTCACTGCACTATGAGCAGCTGGGGTCCAGTGGTAATAGTATTATAATAAATCACAATGCATATGCCTGAGAAGGAAGTATAAGGAATAAAAGCTGGACAGCAACAGAGGCTCTGGAAAGCCTGAGTGCTGGAGTTTCTGTCTCTGCAATCTGTTCTTGGTAATGTTATTTTTGTATGTAATTAAGCATAGGAAATAGTCATCCCTGCTTTCTTCGTTAATAGTTTCAGCATCATTTACAAACGCTCTTTTTCTGGCTGAAGCAAACATTACTGCAGGAGATGTATAACCTAGCAATGTGTCACGGGATGAATGTGAAGGGCTTGCAGCAACACCATTTCATGAGAAACTATGCCATCTGGAGCATTAAATATGTCCACGGCACAAGTTGTTTCTAGCAGGTACCTCAAATACAACGGATCACATTTCCCTGAATCTGGCCATAGCTGACTCCACATTTCTCAGTAAATTGAATGGCCTTTGCTTGCGGCTGTATCTGTGCTGTCATGCACGGAACAGATTGACTCTGGCTTGCAACTGTTGGATTACTCCCCGGAGTTGACAAGTGCTCTGTCTTAGCCACATGCGCTTTGTTCAGTCTTTCAAAAGCCCTTTAAACTTCCACCGATTAGAGGTGGCTGAACTGCAAACACAGCTTTTGCTCTGGTTTTGATCAGCGAATAGTAGCTCAGGTGTTTCTTTAACTTAAAGGTACATTTAAAAATCCAGTCTGGGAAATGTACAGGTTGCATTTCAGTCAGGAGGCACTAAGTACGCGCTGTTTCATTCTGGGGCACAATGTGATGAGTCATTTTTCCTAAATGCTCTGGCTCTCATCTTTGGGATCTGGCTTGAAACTTCCTTTGAATAGCAAAAATGTAAAAATAACTCTGAACGCTTTAGCATTGCTCACCAAGCTGCTCTTCCACTTCACTATCATTAAGCTGTTAATATTTTTAAGTTATTACCAGTAAATACATACAGACACACATACTTGGGAATTTTTTTCCAGTTTAAAGCTTAGTTTCAGTTTCAAGAGGCTGTTTTATCTAGTTATCTGTTGAGCTGAACTGTGGATCATTTTAAGAAGTATTTCATATTCTGAGCAAGATGCCCATGGAAAGGAACAAGAAGTTGGTTACCGGGATTGGTTTTTTTGTGGTGCATGATGGGAGGAGGGGAGCATATCATGTGTGAATGAATAAATTTCTTACAGTTCTCTATTCTGCTGCAATCCCAGATCTGCATTAGAAGCCTGGGCACAGTTAAACAATTGATTCTGTTTTATGAGATACCAGAGGTTTCAAAGGCTGCACAGGCAAAAGCAGTAATTCCTCTGGAACTGGAGTACACTGTCAGTGTGGTCATTGTTATAATTTTTTATTCACTGGCATGTGTCTTTTGAAAGATCTTTCTATAAACACCATGGTATGTATTGGAATGCAAGACTGTCTCTTGGGAAAATGATGAGGTGCCAAAACATTTGTATTGACAAGCTAAGGACCTATCAGGTGGTATAAGCAGATCAGAAAACATTCCACAAACAAGAAATTTAGGGTTGAAACCCCNTTCTTTCTATAAACACCACGGTATGTATTGGAATGCAAGAGAAAGTCTCTTGGGAAAGTGATTGGGGTGCCAAAACACTTGTATTGACAAGCTAAGGACCTATCAGGTGGTATAAGCAGATCAGAAAACATTCCACAAACAAGAAATTTAGGGTTGAAACCCCCTCAGCAACAGGCATTTCTTTGCCATTCAATTCGGACAATGTCTTGCATTTATTTTGTCTGAAGCTAGCTGAATTGCCACAATATGAAACGCTTTGCCATAATAATGAAGTTTCATACCAATTCCTTTTTCATTAAAAAACATTTGTAAAGTAGAACCAGAAAGGTCACCTAATTTGCCTCTGTGAAAAGCTCTAAAAATCTATAGGGTAAAATTCCCTCAATCTCAGGAGAATTACACCTATTTACACCTGGCTGGAATTTGGTCCCCAACATCCTTTTCATGTCTTACTTACTGAAGCAAGCAAGTGCAAACACTCATTCTCAGCAGGGATCAGTCAGCCGTGTCGAAAGCTAGAACAGAATTACTTCATTTTTGTTATTAGACACAAGTAAGAAACATTAGGGATTTTAGAAAGGTTTTTTTTTTGAGTCATTCAGTGTTCTCTTTGATTCATCTGCAGATAGCAAAAAAATGCATAATGAAAGAAGCGTAAGTGCTTCTCCCGGTATTTTCTGAATTACTGGAATCATCAAGTCTCAGAAATTTTTTTGTTTTGTGAGATTTTCATCATCAAGAAGTCTAGGTGGATCAGATAAGCTTCCTGACTTCGGGGTACTTAGCCAGACTGATGAAATGGGTTTGCAGGTAGCCCCCTTTCAGGCCACAGGCATTATAGTATTTCTTTGCCTGCTCATGCATTGATTTTTGCACTTCCTGAGTATATAAAATGTGAGCTTTTAGTACAGGCTTGTGCTAAATTGCCAGAGCTTCATAAGAGAATAACAAAAGCGAAAGATTTGGCAGTAAGCCTCACAGAAAACGGTTCCCACAGCTCATGCAATATCATGAGTTGTGAGGCCTATTTGAAAGTCATTAATGCAGAATTCAGTGTGCTGTCTAATATACCGTGGCCTGCATGTGATGGAGATGTCTGCCTCAAAGCCTGTACAGAGTAATATAAAGAAATACTGTATAATTTTTCAAGACCATTGCTACAGGATCTATGAATATTTGCAGACTTCTTTGAGTTTCATTGTTTTTTAAAATGTATTTTTACTAAGTATCTGAGGGCTATGTTCATTTTGTAATAACTATCTACAAAACAAAGGACGGAGTATGCCTTGCATAAATCTTTCCCAAAAGCAGTCAGGGCAATCATGAAGTGATACACATCCAGCATCAAAACCTGGAAACTGAAAACTGACAGGAGGGACCTGTAGGCTAGTAGACTCTACAAGGCGATTGAGAGAGCTGGGGGTGTTTAGCCTGGAGAAGAGGAGGTTGGGGGGGAGACCTTATTGCTCTCTACAACTACCTGAAAGGAGGTTGTGGAGAGGAGGGAGCTGGGCTCTTCTCCCAAGTGACAGGGGACAGGACAAGAGCGAATGGCCTCAAGCTCTGCCAGGGGAGGGTCAGGCTCGACATAGGAAAAAATTCTTCACAGAAAGGGTCATTGGGCACTGGAACAGGCTGCCCAGGGAGGTGGTTGACTCACCTTCCCTGGAGGGGTTTAAGGTGCAGGTGGATGAGGTACTGAGGGGCATGATTTAATGTGTGATAGGAATGGTTGGACTCAATGATCC